>JABAJX010019903.1:0-26314 GCA_018221735.1 Termitomyces sp. K1Aa | reverse complement strand
GCCATAGTTACATATCGTTTGTGTATGTACTAGACTCGTCACATATCAATTTTCAAATCTTGATCAAACACCCACTCTCGCACCTATGCTGAGTAACAACCCTCTCTATAAACGCTCTTCCGAAGAATCCGACCCAGCCCTATGGACACTACATGACACCCGAGCCCTTCTTGTCCACGGACCTGATCCTTATGTGTCCCGCAGAGCACCCGCTCCACCTGCCACTATACTGAACCGTCGACTAATGGACCGCATTTTGAAAGAGCTCGACGACATGTTTCGTAATAACGGAAACCGACAAGACATATTCTCGGGAGTATTTGATCTTATCCAATACTACATGGGATTTGTTGGCGAAGACAGACAACTTTCTGTCTTGAGTTGCGGCATCGACTGGCTCGTGGTCAATGGGGAATAATACTTCAATATTCCATTCCACCTAGGCTGCACCGTCAACGATATACCTGTCTTACATTACACGGACACTTTCGTGCGTTATAAAGAGCGTAGTGACCTGATTCCAGATCTGAAGCATGTCCCGGACGACGAACACTCTTTGCATGAGTTCGACATTGCAGCTCTAATTGCACAAGCCGCGATACAAAAGAAGTTTCTTACTAAATCGTACCCGACGTACAAGGTATATGGCGCTTTACATCAATTCTGATTGTCGGATTGACTCTAACCATTTTCCCTCCAGACTCACGTTATGTACCCCATCTCTGATTACAAGAAATTTGTTTTGTTGACAGGTTGGGTTCCATCCAAAACAATCGATGCTCTTAAGGAAGGTCACGAAAAACTTGAGCCCATCACTCTCTGTCGCGAAGTCATCGATGTACCTTTCGATCCTACATGCGACTGGAACGACATTGATTTCTTCCGGATCATTGCAGGCCTTATTGATGAAAGTGCTGAGATTTCCACCCAGGATCTGCGGGAGCCATAGCGATCGTTTATGCACTTAGACTCGTCACATATTACATATTGATTCATCAATTTTCAAATCTTGATCAAACACCTACTCCCTTCACACCTATGCTGAGTAACAACCCTCTCTATAAACGCTCTTCCGAAGAATCCGACCCAGCCCTATGGACACTAGATGACGTCCGAGCACTTATAGTCGACGGACTTGATGGTTATGTCTCCCCCAGAGGACGTGCTCCACCTGCCATTATAGAGAACCGTCCAATAATGGAAGACATTCTGGAAGAGCTTGAAGACATGTTTCGTGAAAACGGAAACCGACAAGACATATTCTCAGGAGTATATGATGTTATCGAGTATTCCAGGGAATTTGTCGGCGAAGACAGACAACTTTCTGTCTTAAATTGCGGCATCGACTGGCTCGTGGTCAATGGGAAACGCTTCAATATTCCATTCCACCTCGGGTGCACCGTCAATGATATACCCGTCTTGCATTATACGGATAGTTACACGCGTCATAAAGAGCGTCATGAACTGATTCCAGATCTGAAGTATATCCTGGACGACGAAAAGTCTTTACATGGGTTCGACATTGCAGCTCTAATTGCACAAGCCGCGATGCAAAAGAAGTTTCTTACTAAATCATACCCAACGTACAAGGTATATGGCGCTTTATCTCCATTGTGAGCATCAGACTGATTCTGAATATTTTCCCTTCAGGCCTACGTCATGTACCCGATTACAAGAAATTTGTTTTGTTGACGGGCTGGGTTCCATCCGATACAATCGACGCTCTTAAGGAAGGTCACGAAAAACTTGAGCCCATCACCCTCTGTCGTGAAGTCATCGACGTACCTTTCGATCCTTCATGCGACTGTGTAGTCGACTTTTCCGATGGACACGACTTTTTCACTTTAGGTCTATCGAGGCGTATTCTTGTAGTACGACCTTAGTATTATATTGTAGCGGAGGTAGATATCAAAATTGTAACATTGTAACAAGATCGATTTCTTCCGGATCATCGCAGGCCTTATCGATGAAAGTGCTGAGATTTCGCTGTAGGGGCGTTTGTGTACTCAACTTGTCACATTTTATTGACTCATCAAATCCTTGATCAAACATCTTCGCATCCATGCTAAAACATAACCCTTTCTATAAACACTCTTCCGAAGAATCCGACCCAGCCTTATGGTCACCAAATGATGTCCGAGTTCTTATTGTCCGTGGACCTGATACTTATGTCTCCCCGAGAGGACGTGCACCGTCATCTGCCTCTATTCACACCCGTCGAAGAATGGAAAGGATTCTGAAAGAGCTTCAAGACATGTTTCTTAATGGTGGACACCGACGCGAGATATTCTCTGGAGTATATGACGTTATTCAGTATTCCATGACATCTGTCCACCAAGACAGACAACTTTCCGTCTTAAATTGTGGCATCGACTGGCTTGAAGTCAATGGGAAAAGCTTCAATATTCCATTCCACCTCGGGTGCACCGTTAACGATATACCCGTCTTACATTATACGGACAGTTTCGCGCGTTATAAAGAGCGTCATGACCTGATTCCGGATTTGGAGCATGTCCTGGACAACGAAAACTCTCTGCATGAGTTCGACATTGCGGCTTTGATTGCACAAGCCGCGATACAAAAGAAGTTTCTTTCTAAATCGTACCCGACGTACAAGGTATATGGCGCTTTACCTCAATTCTGATCGTCGGATCGACTCTGACCATTTTCCCTCCAGACTCACGTTATGTATCCCATCTCTGATTACAAGAAATTTGTTTTGTTGACAGGTTGGGTTCCATCCAAAACAATCGATGCTCTTAAGGAAGGTCACGAAAAACTTGAGCCCATCACTCTCTGTCGCGAAGTCATCGATGTACCTTTCGATCCTACATGCGACTGGAACGACATTGATTTCTTCCGGATCATTGCAGGCCTTATTGATGAAAGTGCTGAGATTTCCACCCAGGATTTGCGGGAGCCATAGCGATCGTTTATGCACAGACTCGTCGTTTTCTGAAGCCTCTATTGTCATGCTGTTGTCAATGTATTGAGTTCTGATGATTCTGAACCAGTCCTCAGTGCTCGCATCAGATAATCGCAAACCACCCACAAGGTAAGTTCGCCAACGCGCATGCATATACCAGCTCCCACTCCTGTGTTGTTGGTACGAAGCCTGGATCTTCAACTGAACGGTGCCGACTGGTGGCAACACAAAAGCCAAGAGCCAATATTTACTGTTACACTGAATCTTCTAGTTCGAGACGTTGACGACGTTTCTCCATGAGGTACTTAAAAGAGAGTGGATGTTCCCCGGCTTTGTTACCCGACTTTGTTACCTACTCGATTGCAGCGCGGCTCTCCGATTGTCGAGAACCTTTCCTTCTCAATCAACCGCTGACTGTTTCCCCATTACAGTAGAATCGTCAAAGCATATGAAAGGGGGTTAACGAAGTACAGGTAAAGCTATGTACAATCAATCGGTCAATTACTACATCTAGGCTGTGGAGCCAGAGGTAGGGCAGTCACGAGAGAGATGTCTACTCTACAGTCAGCATCACCATTGACGTTGCGAGAAGAGATTGCTCACCCTTCCTGTCCACAAACGTAGCAGGCGCGCCTCTGAGGCTCACTGCACTCCCTGCTGATGTGGCCCTAGATGAATAGTCAATACCAGGATTGAACCGCTCAGTACTAAGTGTACTCACAACACCGCCGCAGTTATAGCACTTGGCACTGCCCTGGACGCAATCCCTTGACAAGTGGCCAACCCCTCCGCAGGTGTAGCTACGCAAGATCCGTGAGTACCGCGCATATAGATGCCAGACCAGAGGAAGGACGTACCAGGTCTTTTGAGAGTTTCCAAATCCTCCGCCATAGCTCACGTTACCAGTGGAAGGCTCGGAGCAATTACGTGCGATATGACCAACCTTTCCACAGCGATAGCATTCAGCATTGGAGGAAGGGAGAGTGCTATCGGCGTTCGGGCAATCGCGAGACTGTTAAAAATAGTCGTGGGTCAGTCTGGAGATTGGAGGATAGAGTAGATCGATTTACGATATGGCCCTCCTCGCCGCAGCGGAAGCAGGACTTGGGTTTTGCCTCCTTTGTGCAATCACGAGAGACATGGCCTTCTCCACCGCCTGAAAAAGATTGATCAGTGATGGAGCATAACGAGATAAAAACGGTTCTTACAGTTGTAGCTGTGCAAAATATTCCTCGTCAGTGCCTTACAACTAGTATGCTAGATGTAGAAATGTCTATTACCATGTAGGGGTACCAGCCTTGGGGCAGTTGGCAGCTTGGTGTCCGACTGGGGTGTTGAAAGCAGATTTGCAATGAATTCGAGATCATGATGCGCGTGGACGTTTACAACGCAATGAAGTGAACATCGAATATGATATATTGACGCAACAGCACCATCGACATCGTCCACGCACGGTACAAGGAGGGTTTCAGAGCGTACATTGAGGGAGAAAAAAAAAGCGGCCCGTCAGCACCGCACCACACACGACAAGGAAGGGGAATTAAGAGGTAGAGTAACTAGTTTTTGTAAGAAAAATGGTCGTAACCATCCTCCCTACGCCAACGAGCACTGAAGGTAAAAAATTCGAGACACCACGCACAGCCTCCACAGTTAAAACATCCACGAGCACCGGCAGCCATTCCTCTGAACTTTGATGAAGGTGTAGTAGAAAAGAGTTGAAGTCTACGCGTCGGCAGAGAAGCAATCAGTGTGTGAACACGACGGCGACAGGGAGCTGCGAGTATGTGCAAAACGCACATTTTTATACGTGTGGGTAGAGAGACAAGCTCAAATATCTTTACGTTGGAAAAAAAATATTGGGGCCCTGGTTATGTAATTCTGATCATGGAGATTGTCGCCACGTGCAGTCAATTTCTTTCACGGATCCACAGAAAAAGATGGTTGCCTGTGACACTGATAACCTGTCCACAATCCGAGTACTTATAGTGAAGCAATGACTCGGTTCTGACTCGATGCGCGTTCGAAACACCATCTCCGTGTGAAGAGAATATACGATTGCCGTAGATAACACACTCTATAGCCCCTTCTGTTCACCTTCGCTCTTAGTATCACTTTCTTTCTTCTCCTTCTCGACCTTCTTCTTCTCCTTCTCCTTCGCCTCCTCAGTCTCCGCACGCCCTATCGTCGATTTATTGTCCACGAGACCATGGAGTGCAATAACCGCACGGAGTAACGAACTTAGATACACCACAAGCATCTGGTCATTCGTGCTCGCGGCAAAACTTTGCGTCACCGCGGGGTCCGCAAGATCCGGTAGTAGATTCAACGCATCCTGTAGATGGTAGACAATTTGGTGGTTGACGGGCATTGTACCCGCCGCGACGTCCACAAGGTACTTTTGCACGTCACTTAGCCGTGACTGCAACCCCCGTAATGAAGCCAGCTGCTCCGCCACCCGCGTCGCAAGAGTCGTCGTTGTGGAGTCTTTGATATCCCGTAGCAAGTGCTCGACACCTATCTCCTCGGCTTCTTCGGCCTCGATCGCGGAAGGCACATGGAGGAATGTTTTTCGTGTTTCTGTACCGTCCTAGATAGGATATAGAATGTATTTTTTTTACTAAATAATAGTGAGAGTGTGGTAACGTACGTCTTTGATCTCTTCAACGGCAAAATAAGCGTCGGTGGGAATACCGACGGTATTTGGTCGTACATCCACGATGACCATCACAGGTCGCGCCACGAATCGCTTGAATAGCTCATTGATCTCCTGGTCTGACGCCCTTAGCTTCGGTCCTGTGTGATACCACCCAATCATCCGTTCTCGCGCTGCAAATCCATATTGATCATCAGTACATCCCACCGGAGTACACAAGAGAAGACAACGCACCATTCACTTTCTTGAACATCTCATACATCCCCTCAATGTAGTTGTGATCAAGGAACCACGTCTTGCTATCTTTCTCATCCTCCTCGAACGGGATGCCAAATGAGTTGGCGACATTTACTGTTTTGCCATTGTCTTGCCCTAGTAGAACGCCAATTACGCGCTTATGAGAGCCACGGGAGACAGATCGGGCATGGTGGTCTGTTACTGAAAGTAGAACTAGTGGGTGGACAACTGTACAATTGTAAGAGATGAGATTAGCCGAAGTGGGGTTGCGTCGTGAATGAGAAAACGTACTGACGGTGGTTGCTGCTAGCGCTGTTAGCTATTAGAGTGTCATTACACAATAAGCAGCAGCATTAGATGGAACGGACCTGTTCTGTTGTTGTGGCGACCATTTGGAGATGAATGTATGAGGAGGAGATGAAGAACGCGAGGAACGCGTATTCTGTTTACACTTGTTGTGTTGGGCCGCTGGGCGCTAGTTTTTTCGTGGACTTTCCCAACAATTCAAGAATCTACTACCTACCTATCCTTGCTATCGCGCATTGAATATTCTAACATTGTGCTTGTTTTCCCGCTCTTTTGGATAAATGACGAGGGAGCCATGTCGGGCTCCAACCAGTGTCTAGTTCTATCATACGCTGGTTTTGTCACCTGTGGCGAAGTATGGTCATCTCTTCAAGTGAATACCAGAGACGAGACCTTGTTCCGACCTCTAGTTTGGCGTATTATTGCCGCTCTAGTAGATGTGGCGAAGTTTTAGCTCACTAGTCAACCCCACATATCGGTCACGAGTGGAGATGTAGTTCTCTTGATCACCACTTGGGCGTGCAACCCATTCACCACCGAATCAGGTCAAAGTCGAGGTTGATGGATTCCCGGGATCGAACATAGAAAGCACTCTTTGCTGCGCTTATTCTGGAACATTTCAACGCTCGTACCTCGGAAACATCACTTCCCAAACAAAGATTGTATACTCTCGTGAGTATCCTTTTGCTTTTCTTATCATCTCGCGCTCCATGATTGTCTCATTCGCCGGGACGGTATCATTGATTGCACGTGTTGCTATGCAGCGACGTCTTGATATAAACTGTCCTGTGATAATCTTCAGCCCCGTCTTGCTTGATTCGATATCGCTCCGAAATCTATACTTATGCTTGCCTGAAATCTCCTCGCGTACCAACCTTTTGTGAGGCCAGGTTTGGGTACGCCTGTAAATCCAGGGATAGAGTAAAGCCAAGTACGAAGCTTGATCATATCTTATCTCGATATTGCTATGTAGCATGTCAGATTGATGAAGTATCAGGGCGTAGTCAAGGCTCAGTGTTCCTTTTAATTCCCGTCACCAACTCACTCACCTAGGCATTTATTGGCAGATTTTGCCACTTGGAAGTATGAGTTTGTCTGCTATAGAATTGTTACAATCTCAAAAAATAGATTTGAACACCCCAGAAGAAGATGAAAAGGGTTTTGTTTCGGAGGAACCCTCTTCGGTTTTTCAAGGCTATGATGAACGGGCGCGAAAGTTCTGGTCTCTCTATGTTAAAGAATCGGAACAGTACGACAAGAACAAGATGGAGACATGGAAAGCTGACATGGATAGTACACTTATCTTTGTGAGTCACAATGGCAAAGTTGTTTGTGCCAGCTACTAACCATAGTCAACTTCTAATCTGTATTACAGGCCGGTCTCTTCTCTGCTACAGTCACTGCTTTCCTAATCGATAGTTACAAGCTTCTTCACCCAAATTCGGGTGATGAAACTCGGGATTTACTGAAGCAGTTCCTTTCAGTGCAGATAGTGGGAGCATCACTCAATACATCGGCCATAGTACCTCCACAACAGTGGATACCCCCATATTCATACCATCGACTTCGGCAATAGCGCTCAACATTCTGTGGTTTCTCAGCCTGACGTGTAGTCTCGCGACGGCTCTGGGAGTTACCGTTGTACAACAGTGGATTAGGGACTACCTCCAACGAATCGAGCAGCTAAGTCAACCTCGGCAACGTGCGATGATCCGTGGTATCTTGTTCCTCGGGAGTAAAAAATGGGAAATGAGCAAGGTGGTCGAGTACATCCCCTCACTCCTCCACTCCTGCCTATTCTTCTTCTTCGCTGGGTTGTGCACTTTCTTATGGAACATCAACAAGGCTACCGCAATTGTGGTCGTGGCAGTTGTTTCATGCTGTCTCGGATTTTATGTCTTTGCCACCGTTGCGCCTTTTTTCGACCCATGTGCACCTTACGAAACTCCCTTTTCTCATCTCCTTTGGTGGATGGAACGACTCATGACCAGTCCAGAGATGGTCAAGTGCCTGTCGCACGTTCGCGACGACTTGGTGTCACCTTCACAACTTGATCTCACAGCCGTGCACGAGCTAGTGCAGGCCGTTTCCTGGGTATTCAATAGAACGACCGACGATCACGAGTTGCAAGACTTGTTAGAGAGCTTACTTGGACTTTTAAGCTCTCGAGACGGTCGGGATGCGTGGAAGGTCGGTCTTCCTGTCGAAAAGTAGTCAGTCGACCCGAGAACTGGAATCCCGCACTGTTCGTCTATTAAAGAACTGTACCATTGCTGGGTACCTTAACCCAACGAATCGACAACTGCGAGCCACGCTTTGCATCGATGCACTAGTTGTGTTCTCATCCTTCTTCGAGACTCTCGAACAGGACACCTTGATCAACTCTGTTGAGTTTGATGAATACATTCTCCCTTCTTGGGAAGATGATGGTACACTGGCCACCAAAGCTGCCTGTGCAGAAGCCCTTTTCCGTCGTCAATCTCTCATTTCTGACATACCCAAGATCGAGTTTCACAACGACTTTTGTGACCTAGCAAGCAGAGCTGATCAGGCATTGAGGGACATCGATGCTCTGCATGAGATTCTTTTGTCAACAAAAGAATCCGAGACGACATTGAAGGAGCACGAATCTGATACTTCGAACCTTCTGAAAACTTACCTTGATGTCGTGAAAACCCATGATTTCCGATGTGGACACTTGCATCAAAAAAATTCAAGTCATACTCCCGACACGGCTTCGCTCGTTATCCTGGTATTCTTCCCTGAATGATTCATGTTATTCCACCTTTGCACGAAAATCTGGGGGACAGTCGGAAGTAGAGTTTGAAATACTGCCCTACGAGATTCTAGGATACCTGCGGCTGCACGAGGTCTATCCAGCGATTCCTGATATTACCGTACAAACCAGCCGTGATATTTTCCTTCTGCAGCAATCATCCCCAGGGATTCAAACTGAATTCCCCCACACAAAATGCGAAATCCTTCGACCTCGAGAGTGAGTTATCATCGTCCATTGAGAAGGAACTTTCCCCTTTAAAATCTTTACGGTGTATCTTGGGACACCATCCGACTTACACATCACCGCACATGCGGGGAGAGGAAAAGTACTCTACATGTCACTTGATGTCGTTGATGACGCGATCCCATGGCCCATTCACCTTGTTGGGAATAATCCTTACGGCCATCGTGGAGGACAAGGGTACAGTCGGTGGACTTCTAATGCTCATTAGCACATTGAAGTTTTATAAACCCACCAAACCGTTCAAACCATTTGTCATTGACCAATGCCTCAAGACCATTTGCCCGTGTCTTTCAGATATTTTGCCACCAAAATTAGAGGGATCTCAAGTCCTCCTTGTCCTTTCTCTCCTCGAAATTCTTGTCTGGAAGCGTGAATGGTCATCTGATGAACCTTTCCTATTCTCAGGGCCACCATTGAACACCTCATTGTTTTGTTGGGTAGACTTACCTATAGGCTGCCGGTGGAGTTGGCAGAACGTGCATTCGGGGTCATACCCTACGATGACGTCGACAGTGATGAGAACAGGATACGAGCGGTTTGTTGAAATGTAATTCTCTCCCGTAAAGATCGGCAGTATATTATTTCCATGTGTTGTGTGAGTTCATCTCCAAGTTCTACGGTGTTGATTGCTGACGACTCGGTCAAAGCTGTCAGAGATTCAGCCTTTTTTTTTCCTTTCCATACCCATTACGTATCCGACCATAATCCAAAAGTCTTCGGTCTTGTACTCTGTGAAGATAACAGAGTACTCAAAATATAGTCATTCTCGTCCTACTATGTAATGTCACAAGTTCAAACATAATTATATTATTCCAAGTTTGGATGCACTGCGTGTAATTGTCAATGTGTACTCAGTAGCTGATGGAGCCTTTATTTAACCACGCCACTTGATCACTGTTACATAGATTTTCGTAATCCTGGTAAGTTGAAAAGTCCATTTTCCATTGACTCCTCTTGAAAGTACTAATTAGGGTCCGCAGATCTAATCTTATCTCTGAGAAAGTTGAAGTGCGCCAGTAGTCGGCTAACTCTTTCCCGGTTTCCGAGTCTTCAGATCCCGTAGTAATGTCCACCACCAACGTGCCTAGGGTTACCAAGTCATTGACGGTCAGAAAGTCTTCTCCTCAGAGCAATCCTGTCTATCACGACGCAGTGATCGAGCAAAGGCCTATTCCTGCTCTAAAGAAGGGAGAAATCCTTGTCCGGATTGGAGCAGCGGGATTTAACCACAGGGATGTAAGCAGCCCAAAACTTTCGTAATATGAACATTTTGAGAAGCAGATACCAATAAGGTCTGGATAAGGAAGGGACAATACCCCGGTATCGCGTTCGGTAGTGTCTTTGGTGCAGATGGAGCAGGTTCGTGCAACTCGATCTATCCGATAAATGCATATTAATATCTCTGCTAGGCACGGTGGTAGCCGCCTATGATTCACAAGATCCCCTACTCAATGAACGCGTATTCCTCACCCCAAGTCGTGGGTGGGAGAAACACCCAGAAGCACCAGAATCCGAGTAATTCATCTTAAGCTTTGACTTTCCATCAAGGACTGAAACGATTTCTCATAGATTCGGTATCCTTGGAGGTGTATCATATCCAGATATCGGGACCTTTTCAGAGTATGTTGTCGTTGAAAGAGATCAAGTGATTTCCACGCCGGCACACCTCACTGACACCCAGATGGCCGCTTGGCCGCTTGGGGCTGTCACAGCGTGGCGGTAAGTCATATTCCCATCAGTTTCTGCCAAGGAGCTCATGGATAACGCGCAGGGCTACTGTCGTAAATGGGCTCGTGAGTTCTGGTCAGAACGTACTCATCACTGGCATCGGAGGAGGTGTTGCTCTCATTGCGCTGCAAATATGTCTTGCAAAGGGCGCTTCTGTCTACGTCACCAGCGGCAACCAGGACAAGATACAGAAAGCTATTGGTCTGGGCGCGCAGGGAGGCGTCAACTACAAAGATAGTGGGTTGTTACCTGGTTCTACCTGCTGCACTACTCAAGACGCATACATATGCAGAGGATTGGCCTGCCCAGCTCGGAGATCTACTTGGTAAAAACAGAAAGTTGGATGTCGTTATTGATTCCGGAGGCGGTGAGATCATGACGCAAACGAACAAGATCCTCAAGTACGGCGGCCGAGTGGTGTGTTACGGAATGTACGGTTCCAACTATTTTGCATGAGGCGATCTTCTGATTTCGTTGTTTCTATGTAGGACTGCCGCCCCAAAAATTAGCTTCACGATGCGTGAAGTCATGAAGAACCAACGTCTTATGGGTACGTAGACACTCCACCCGTATGTCTTCCATTTCTCATAAATTCAGGTTCCACGATGGGGTCGCACCAAGACCTCATTGATGCTACCCACTTCTTGGCCGAACACCGTATTGTTCCTGTCATCTCACACGTCTTTGAAGGCCTTGATGCTGCCGAACAAGGTTTCGAGACGATGAAACGGGGTGAACAGTTTGGTAAGATTATCATAAAGATAGGTTCGGACAACAACGCCGGTGCCCAGGCGATGGCAAAGTTCTAAGCTCATATCATATTTATAACTATACTTACAAACAAGTAGGAGCTGGATAAAGAATTAACAAGAAGCTATATTTATTTATATGCAGTACACATCATACCCGTAAGTACTAGATCTGTTCAACCCAAAAAACTAAAACAAGGTAATGATTAAATACGTGACAATTAAGTAGGATGGAGGAGAGATCGTCTCGAAGAGATGAACACTCGTCTCGACATATCGGTATGTACATTGATAATTCGTGAGTCAAGAATAAAACCAAGAAACAAAGTAATGCACATATATATAATGGTCCAAGAGTCCTGAAATGCAAGATCAAAAGTCTAGAAGATGCTAATGCAGATAGTGACAGTGTTCGAAAAGCAAGATGTCAAATAAATATAAGTTACACAAGGTAGTGAAGGTGGGTTGTTTGATGGATAACGAGTCCATCGATAGTTGAAGTTGATGAGTCCGCGTCCATGAAATAACGGCATAGTATGCACAACTAAGCACTGCGATCAGCATACACTTGGCAGTGCATCAAGAATCGCTCAGGCTCGTATCGGTGTGTGGTTCCGAAAATGAACGGTGTCGAAAAGCCGTAAAAGCCAAAAAGCCAGATAACAACTGTCTAATATGAAAAGATCATTAACCATGGGTTAAGGACGATCTATCAAACGTCAAAACAGGGTGAAAAAAGAAGAGGGATAACAATTAGCTCCGATCTTCACGCGAATAAGATAGGGCAAGTAAGGCTTACCGGCATCAAGATGTGGCATCCAACGTTTAACGACAAGGGGATGATTAAAGCCCAGTTGTAACCTGCGATCTGCCACTCGAAGGGTACGGCGCTGGTGGTGAAGACGATCATCATGGCTATGCACGCGAAGCAGATGATGAACGAGAGTCTGAAGCGCTGCCAGATGCGGGGGACTAGGGGAAGACAGACGGAATGATAATCAGACTCTGAATGATTGGATGACGAAGGGTGAGTCAGAGTGAGTGGACTGACCTTCTATCCAGAAGGTTGAGCGCTCGACTTCCTTCACGGTGGACCCCCATGTCCTACAAACGTGGGTGTGATAGATAAATAAAGCGCTCCCGGATGAGGTTAGAGGGGCGGATAAATATATATGCTTACATGTCATAAGAGAACATATGCGCCAACACCGCCGTCGACAGATGGATACTTAGTCCACCAAAGAAGAATACGCTAGAGTGACGGGAGATGTAATGATTAGATGGCTTGAACCACGAAAGGATAGAAAGGACGTACAAGAAAGGTACCCATCGCAAATTCTCCACGAGGGCGCCTACTAAGCTCCTGTATCCAATGCGATACTCAAGAAGGGTGAAACCGAGATTTCCGAGGCCGGGGAAGATGACGGTACATGCGAGGAGAATCTCAAAAGAGTGTAAGTAGAACCGGTCGAGCTGAGGTGCAAGTCCAAGGAGGAGATAGTTCAGGATGGAGCCGATTGTTGCAGCCGCAATTCCATCTATATATTGCATTAGAAATCTGAATCACATTGGTTTTTTAAAGGGATACTCACAGTAAGAAAACATGTCTAGAGATAGGAACGTTATGAACCATAGACCGAAGGAGATGAATAAGAGTAACATACACGACATCATACCAATCTTGTAATGAACAGGAGCCTTTGACCAGACGAACCCACGAAGCTGAGCACTAATAGGACCGTTCTTCCACCACCTGATAATCGGATTGAAAATAATCTCATTACACCCTATACCAAATCTCAGCATTCAAACACCCACACACAACACGACACGACAGCACAACTCACCATACGCATACTTCTGCCACCTCGCGAGCTCATCCTGAATCGTCAACGACACCCCCTCCTTAAACCCGCCCTCCGAATACGTCGCCCACCTCAACGTATACTCCCTCAAAAGCAACCTAAGCGCCAAATCGAAATCCTCACTAACATTCGCCTCGCTCCACTGTTTCCTCTTCCCATCGCTCGGATCGACAAACGCCGCGTCCTGCACCGCGCTCCACCGTAGGAACGCATTGTGCCCTACGAACGGCGCGACTTCGCCGTTCGCGCAGCCGAGGGAGATGCACCGGTTGATCCGGCGCGTGAAGTGTGTGATGCCGTTCTCGAAGTAGTGGTGGGCGACTTGCATGACGTCGGATTCGTGTTGGATGATTGCGACGTCGGGGCTTTCGTGCATCTCGCGCGCGGCGTCGCGGAAGCAGTCCTAGAAGGGGAGGAGGGGCGGATGTGAGTGAGTGATCAGGGAAGGCGGGATGGATGGTATGGGACGGGACGTACCTCGGGGACGATGGTATCCGAGTCGACGATGAGGATGATCTCGCCGATACGGATCGATTTACCGTTCGCGCACCAGGGTTTGAAGCGTTTTCCGGATTCCTCAAAGACTTCTTGTTGGGCCATACGCATCGCCTTGTCTTCAAGATTATCATTCGCATCTTCCTCAACCCCATGATTGATCATCTGCGCGAGAAACTTTTCCAACTTCAACGAGATAGCTATATAAGCGCGAACCGTCAGTCATCTCTACACCCAAGATAAACATAACACACCAAGACCATAATTCATACTGAGTACCACATCACTCAACATCAGAAACCATCATAAATGCACCAGAAAACTCACTTGGACGCCTTCTTAAACTTCCCCGCGCGCTTGAACCCATCCTGCGCACTCGAATGGCCCGGCCGCGCCACCCACCCAATATTATGATTCGCATAAAACGCCATACGCTCGCTGCGTTCCTTCTCGTCTAGCAGCTGCAGCCCGTCGTCGCAGATGAAAATGGCGGACGTCCCGCCCTGTCGGGCGTACGTCTGCATCGCCTTTTTGATTGAGAACACCGAGGGCGCGCTGGGAGGTGCGTTGTTTCGTTAAGTAAGGGAAGGGGAAGAGGGGAGGGAGGGAGGGACGTACATGACGAGATCGAGAGATTCTTTGTATACGGGCATTTGAATCGTGATGTGTGGGAGGTTGTTGTCTACTTCGGGGTTTGGCTTGGGTTTGATGGCGGAGTAGTACATTGAGTTTTCATGGTATTGCTTGACAGGGCCGAGGCTGTAGGTTGTTTTTTTTTCGTGGTTGGATTTCGGATGGGAGAGAGGAGAGGGAGAGGGAGGACGTACATGAGTGATAGGTTACCGACGAGCTGGAGGCAGAAGAACTATTGGATAGGGTTAGGTATGACGAAGTGAGAAGAGGGAGGGACGTACGATGGAAACGCAGTAGATGACCGGAAGAGTCGCGATGAGCGCGAAACGACGAGGATCCCCATCAAGTGCCCATTCATTGAGAAGCACACTGATACCACCCGTCATGAAATCTATCAAAAAGAAAAAAGAAAAAAATCAGAAAAGAGAAAATCAGAAAATCAATCATCAGAAAAAGAGTATGAACCGAGAATGCAAACGAAGAAGAACAAGAACGAGAACGTACACACTGCAAGGCCGGCACCACAGCCTGCATAGAACGGACCAAACAGCATCAGCTTCCTCTCCTTCCTCTTCCCACTCCCGCCCTTTTCTGCATCCTCTGCGTCCGGCTGCGCCTCTCTCGTCTTCGGCTGCAGTTTCCAGCTCCACCAACTGCTCTTCTGCTCCTGGTGTTTTTGCTGGGCAGATGCAGATACCGGCGCCTGGTTCTCCGAATCTGGCTTCACCTCCACGCCCGGTGTCTTCTCGTTCAGCGCAACGTCGGATCCAGCGGAAGACGTCGCTGCGGCGGTGGAGACGACGATAGATGGTGCAGCGGATTTACGAGCGACTTTACGGGTGCGCCAGATGTGCTTGATGAGTTTCTCGTCAAAGTCTTTGCAGAGTGGGATCATGGTCTCGAGAGCGTAACTCCATAGGACGAGGGATCCTTCGTCGCGCTGTGGGAACAATACATGATTAGTTTAGAAGAGACATAAGATGGGAAAACTGACGATGAATGCGCCACATTGATCCTTCTCGGCCTGTGGGAGGTACTCGATACTGTCAAGGATCTGAATCCGTGTACCCTGATCGATGTATATCGAATTTTCCTCAGGTTCGCTAGATTTGGGAATTTCGAATAAGAATAAGAAAAAGAAAAAAACGCAAGAATGAAATTAGTTCGGTGTCAAGTGGGCTAATCATAAAGTTTGCAAGTGGAAGAAAAGCACACTCACACTTTCGCCAAGGCAGCAACAACGGCTGAAGAGCGCATTTTTACGGCAACGACGGGGTTGAGACCACGTACGGCAGCTTCGAAAGGTATAAGAGATGGGTTCTCGTATGGAAATACACGAAAGAAGCCGTCGTCGGCGCGCAGACAGACACCGGTGGAGATGACGTCCTCGGTGGGCATGAACCAGTTGTTGGCTTGTGTTGCTTCGTCTGTAAGTATGATCAGAAAAGCCAAGCTGCAGAGTCAGAGGGTGTAACGAACAGATTTTGTGCAGCCATGCGTCGTAGAGATCATAGTCGCTGTTGTGCAAGAGTATGGTGGACATGTTGATCTATAGAGATGCACGCCCGGTAGAACGGCGAGGGAGAACCTTGAGAGGGCTCGACAGAGGAGAGAGACAAGCCGGGGGCACTGTGGCAAGAACATTGTGTTCTTATAATACTGACGGCCGTTTGAGTATGCCAATCTGCCATGCCGGAACGGACACAACCTTCGATGTGTTTGGCAGCTTATTGCAATTTCATCTCGGTTTACGGTGTGTTACGATCAGTCACACGCGTGACGAGAAATAGACCGCGATAACCACGATCTCGCTGACAGTATCGGTCTCTCGCAAGCCTATCAATTCAGCCCTGTCTGTGTGAAATGCCCCTCGACATGACATGTTGGCAGTGCCTTGCTTCGACCGACAGGATCGCCTATGAGCCCCTCTGTGCCAACGTTACCCTCTGGGCTGCATATAGAAGTCCACGTCCATCTGACGTACAAACAAAGTTGGTTTATGAATTGCCTGTGCTCCTAGTTGACCGGACGACGGGCAACAGATGTCCGGTGCTCTGCTGAGACACTTATGGCGGTAACGCAACAAAGGATGTTGTAATTGATTGACACGCAGCATGTTCACATCAGAGTGAGATGGCGCGCCAGCTTGACAAATGATGCCTCTAGGAATTGGCCGTGTAATCTCCCGAGTCCTCGTTCGCGCGGACGGAGGCCGGTGGAAAAAGAAGCTCATTTGCACATGTACCTTACTACACAGTGCTGTTAGTCCTTTTCTTGTCACCTCCTGACATCTGTTGAACGTTGATCTACCACCCTCGTATATAACCAATCCCGATATCCTCGTGTTGCCCACATCACAATGCCCACCACCCTAGACGACCCCTTCGCCACCCCCACGTCCTCCCGCCACTCCTCCATCCAGCCCCGCACAGCCCACTCCTCCCTGTCCGCACCTCGCTCCATCCTCAACCTCCCTACCTCAAATGCCTCAGCCCGCTTCTCCGCCGCGGCATCCGGCTACAACCTCCGTCCCACCTCCTCCACCCCGACCCCCCTCAAAAAGCTCCCGCGCATGCGCTCCCACATGCTGCCCGAAGGCGAGCAGGTCCCCAAACCATGGACTCAAAAACCGTCGTTCCGCCACAAAGTCGCGTATTATCTCACCTATCTTATGATTTTTCTCGCAGCCGCGGGAGGCGCGGTGCAGACCTTTTTCTCGTTCAGAGGCGTCGAGCTTGATCGCAAGCCTCTCTGCATGGTCCTCGAGGAAAATTTCGACGATCCCGATGTGGTATTCGGTCCGAACGGGTCCTTCTTCCGCGAGGTAAATATGGATGGCTTCGGGTACGTCCAAATCCATATCATGAAAAACATACCAACCCTAACACTGACAAAAAAAAACTTTTCCAGAACCGGCGAATTCGAAATGACGACATCATCAACCAACAACTCTTTCGTAAAAGACGGGATGCTCTATATCGTGCCAACGCTCACATCAGACAATGTTGGGCGCGACGCCGTGTTTGACGGGACAGTGTACAACATCACAGATTGCACATTCAACACCACGCAGCCGAACAGCGGGTTTATCTCGCGCAATGGACGAAATGT
This sequence comes from Termitomyces sp. K1Aa, assembly GCA_018221735.1. Classification (NCBI taxonomy): domain Eukaryota; kingdom Fungi; phylum Basidiomycota; class Agaricomycetes; order Agaricales; family Lyophyllaceae; genus Termitomyces; species Termitomyces sp. K1Aa. The sequence goes on along the minus strand of JABAJX010019903.1, from coordinate 8,589 downwards.
GTTCGATGTGGACGGGTACACGCGCGCGTGCAGCGCGGTGTCGAATGCGACTGCGGGGACGGTGATCAACCCCGTGCAGAGCGCGAGGATCACCACGCGCTACAGTGCGAGTATTCGATATGGGAAGGTCGAAGTTAGAGCGAAGATGCCCAGGGGGTAAGGCCTGCTCTATCACCTATTTCTACGTCGCTTTAATTTTTTTCTCTATCGGCACTCTATAGTGACTGGGTGAGTTATTTTTTCTCTAGTGAGTAATATGAAGAAAACTCTAATATCCCTCATAACCAGATGTGGCCAGCAATATGGATGCTTCCCCGAGACTCCCTCTACGGACCATGGCCGCTAAGTGGTACGTCTCCCAAAAACAACTACACCCATCCCCAAATCCGCAGTACTCAGCGCTGTTCTTTACTTAGGTGAAATAGACATCGTCGAGTCCCGCGGAAACGGTATACGTTACACCGCTCGGTGAGTACATTCCCCTCAGGCTGTAGAGCACCCAATTCATGGATTGACCCCCAGCGGTGGAAACTACGTCCAAGGCTCACTAAACTGGGGTCCCGCACCGGGTCTCGACGGCGTCGACAAAAGCTATTCATGGTGGTCCGACAAGCGCAAACCATTCAGCGACGACTTCCACACCTACTCTCTCGAATGGACCGATAAATTCCTGTACGTCATCAAATCAAATCATCTCATCTCATCTCATCAAACTCTAATTCCTTTCCTTTCCCAACAAAAATAAAATAAAAATAAAAGTAAAATACACAATAACGTTAACGTAACACACAGCCGCATCTCAGTCGACACGCGTCTCCACACGTTGCTCGATCTGCGTTTCAACGAGCCCTTCTTTGCGCGCGGCGACTTCCCACAGGTTATATTTAACGGTTCTTCGCTCGTTGCGTTGCAGAATCCGTGGATCAACGGGACGAACGCAACACCGTTTGATCAGGGTGGGTCATCCCTTCCTATCCTATCCTTATCTTACCCACTCCCTCCCTCTTATCTTCCTCCATCACACACAACACTGACACCGGGCACACACACACACCCAAAACAGAATTCTATCTCATCATGAACGTCGCCGTGGGATCGACGAACGGTTGGTTCCCCGAAGGCCAAGGGAAGAAGCCCTGGCTTGATCATGCGCAAAATCCCATGTTGGATTTCGCCAAGGCGGAGAGCCAGTGGTACCCCACATGGCCCTCGGACGCTTCTGAGAGAGGGATGGTCGTGTACGTTTTTTCTTTGCATCGAATCTTTGGGATGTGTTGAGTGTTGACGTTGGGATGTTTTTAGGGATTACGTCAAGATGTGGAAACATTGCGATGGGAGTTGAATGGATGTTGGATGGTGAACGTTTGGATTGGTTTCGTTATCGTTATGTTATCTCCCCCCTTACTAGTAGATACGTGTAGACTTCCACACACCCTCTTCACTACAGCAACGGCGCACGTTCGATGCGCATCTCACACTCTCTAAGTAAGTACTTACCATCATAAGTATGATGGATCATGATTGGACTTCCTCTTACACCATACATGTACACATATGATATATTACATCGTCAGATATTTATCTCATCATAAGCTAGATGTATGTATACGTATCGATCCCCTGTGACTATGGGTCGTATATACACACGTAATAAATAAAAACGCGATTGCATTTTAAAGGCATCTTAGTATGATTCAATACTAGTACTGTCGTTCTCAAGAGATCTGATCTTGTGATTGGATTGGATTGAATTCAGTTGGTTATGGGTTAGTATGTGTTAACGTTATATTCGTAGAATCGTGTCCATTTCTTATAATCATCATAGGCAAATGCCGATACATACTTGTCTGCGGAGGGAGACAGATCGGCCACTAGTCTAAAAGTTACAGCTGCGGTGAGATGAGGAGTTCAAGTGACTAACGCCGCAATCCATTCTTACTATGTATGTATGATGTCCTGAGAATGGTCGCTTTCTAGGGGAAGGTTAATCGCGATGAGCTCGGATGCTCCTGTAGAGCTCTCGACACAATCCAAAGTACAGTACTATCTATGTACCTTCAAGGTACAGGCTTATGAATACACGAGGATACTTAAACTTTTCAAGGGTCCCGTTTCGAAACTTGAGAGTTATCAATGATCATGCACATGATGACAAGTCGACCGGCCGATGGTTTGCCTTTGTAGACTCGAGGATTAATAACCCTGGTGGCGATGGCATAACTAATCCAAGGCACATATACACATGTAGCGCCGCTCTAATCAATTCGTATCGAACGAACGAACGTGAACAAAGTTGCTTGCAGGCGCGATGAGTACGGATACTTCCAAGGCCTCGACACTGGCACAAAGGCACAAGTTAACAATTGCACGGTCCGTCTGGCAGACAGCCAAGCGCCCAGCCTGATTATTTCCGATATGTCACAGTCCAAGTCATCATTGTGAACTTTGCGGCATCCATCGGCTTTAAGAGCACCATCACACAGAATTCAAGAATACTTAACCTTTGTGCCTTTCTCGGGAAAAGTACTAGTCTACTAGGTGCTTCTGAGGGTCATATGTATGTTATTTCTCGGGCCCGTGCCTAGAAGGAAACGTACATAGGAACACCAGAGCTGCGCTCGAACTACTTTCACGCACTCGATGACAGGTGATTACTGCAAGACCTTCGTTGTCGGTACTAGTAGCATGTGGTAGTACCTGTAAAATGATAGGAGAAATATCAGTGAATGGTATGTAGTGGGAATACGTTTGTGCCTCGAGGACTCAAGCCAAGGTACCGCCGGAATGTCATTCGTGGCCTGCAGAAGGGATTGTGGGACTGCTTTCGAATATTCATGCCCAGGTGATCCAGCTTCAATCTCCGAGAAGAGTCGGCAGTAAAGAATTGATAGGAGAAGGAACTGTGAGAATGGTACATAGTGGCAATATTACTCTTGTGCCTCAAGGAATTCGAGCTTAGGACTAACCGGAATGACATACGTATCTGTATGTATTTCCGAACGTGTGTCAAGCTCGAACATACATTGGGTTAGAGTCTAAGGCCCCAAGTCCATGCCACGTCGATCATCGGTGATCGCATCTCCTATCTGCCAATGTCAATGCCAGACCGCAAGTCCGAGTTCTTGTCCATCAAAAATCGACGATGACGGTCTTTGTACCTTTCTGTTGTTCATGGAAGAAGACATAACATACTGCGGAAAGATGCCTTGTCACACATGATGGATGTTCCTGGGCTTGTCCATACGCATACACTGCGGTCATCGGACAGAACCTAATGCAACTGTCTGCCTCGGATGTCTACAGTAGTTCCGTGGTGATTATTTTTGCGCGCGAACACTTTCAAAGTATGGTGAAGGACTGATATGTTAATTAGATCATTTAGATATTAGAAAATCTTTGGAGTGCCGAGTCCACGACCCAGGGGGACGTCGAAAGTCCTACACAGGAGATTCTATTGACTCGGAATCGAAATATCGGCAGGTCCATTTGGTAGATGTCCCAGTAATTATGGAACTATGCTCCTTGATCATTGCAGGAAGTGAGTCTTGTGAGTGACACACAGTAAGGCTATCTGCCTTTCAATCTGCTCGGAGCTCGATCTAGTGTAAAAACCGAGGATATCTGCGGCTAGAATGACGAGGTGAAGGCAGAGGTGAATGAACTTGATATGGGGCCCAGGATCTAGGAAAAGATCGTCAGGAATCCCAAGGACGTTCTGAAAGTAGTAGAGATTGCAAAGGTCTTGACGCACTGTATGCGACTCCCAAAATTCGAATCATTTTTGAGATGAGTACACTGGCAGGATCCTGCGTTCCATTTTCTGATCTCGAATGATGCATTGGGCGGCGACATATCTCCCCACTAAGAAAACAGATACAACAGCTTCAACACCTGTATTCGGATTTGGATATCCATAGTTTTAGACCTATAATCAAATAAATTGTAGCGCTACATATAATAGTACAGCTAAAATAACCACTTACGCCGCAAGCCCTATTGATTCGGCACAGATGTCATGCATTACAGATTCATCAAAGGAGCTTGTAAAGTTTATTATCTTGTGCACAACCACCAAAGGACAATCTCCTGTGAGAGGTGATCTCCGAATTAAAAGCCTTGGACCGTCCGGTGGGTACGATAATTGGCAGTTTGAGGCGTTAGATACAACGATACAACGCTCTCAGATGGTGATTGAATAATATACACCAGATACGATTTCACATAGATTGCAGGAACTGGAGAACGTCGAATAGAGACCTGACATAATGACCAATGGTATCGTAGTCTGTTGTGGCCAACATGGATCATGGAAATTAGTAGCAGACATACGGAGAGAGGTTGGAAATCGACAGTATTGTTTCCTCGCAAAACAGGATTAGAAGCTACTAACCCCCAACCTGGTCCCACTCCAATGGTTAGCATGCATATTTCAAGATCACCAATTCTCAATGTTGTCCAAGAAATGAATGACTCAAGATGACCCCGCCGAATCATCCGAAGGCCCATCGACATCCATGGCATCATCATCAAGCTCCCGACGTACATGCTCGATTCCGCCATACGGCACTTTGCCCTTGATCCATCGTCCCCATAGCTCGTCTACTCTACATAGTCCAGATGCAGTGGCGCTCGCTAGAAGACCAGATGCTGCAAGGCCGTTGCAACTGTTCCACGTCACGCGATGCACACCGACCTGGCGCGGCCAGGCTCCCGTCCCAACAGAGCTGGCTTTGATACGTTCCTGCTCTTTGGTGGCGTCGTCTTCTGTGGGTTTGGGCTTCGAGACTTTGGTAGCTTTGGCCTTAGTAGCAGGCCGATCTTGTGTTTCCTGTGCAAGGTTCATGATGAAAGGACAGGTAAAAGTGATAATAAGACAGACCTGGGGAAGGAATCTTTCTAGCATTCTATACACGCCCGTTTTTCGGCTGTAGTCAAGATGATATACCTTGTGAATGAAAAATGGCTAGAGATTGTCAGTATTGAAGACTCCGCTCGATGCAAAGAAGACACGGAAAAGACGCTGACTCACCACGGAACCACCCCTTCTCGTAGACCTGAGCGAGTTGGTTGTGGTACAGTACCCATCAGCAGAGCCTACGGCCAGTTGAGGATGGAAGTCGGATGCATTCACGCTCTGGAGAAAAGCGTTGATGAATCTCAACGGACAGGCATCATTATAAGCCTAACGTACCCAAACAGGACCCTGAGGCTCTAACAGAGTATGTCCCCTTCCCAACATGCTCGGAGATGCTGAATACGCCTTAACAATATTTTCATGGTCAATAGTTACCGGCCCTCCACCGAATGGCGAGAACGCCATGGCGTTGATCACATCTATGTAGACTGATTGAGCATGCTACAAAAGGAAGAAGTTTTAGAAGGCGCACCTCGGGTTCGATTCATGACGGACCCATGACCCTCCCGAATATCTGTCATGCACTCCATACCGTCGTACCCTCCACTTGCAATAACGGTAGGATCCCCACTGGTTCTCGGAGTGCCGGTGGAAGTGGCGGGTGGCGCCCGAATCCACGCAAGCGCACGTACAGCGGATTGGTGGACTGTGAGATAGTGTGTCGGTATAATATCCGTGATTAGCACCGAATCTAGGATGGCCCAGGTCAGATCGCAGACGGCTAGAATGTGTGAATTTTACCGTTGTCAACTGCTCTTAGGTGAGGTCCGAGATCGTAAACTGCAATTATACCTATGAATAAATGTGTTCTATGAGCTTGGATGACAATGATGGCGGGAGTCAATGATGTCGGGAGAAAGACCCACCGTTGGTCGTTCCAATTGCAATTTGTTCGCTATTAGCCCAGTCGCATGTCCAACAACTTGTCTCTTCTAATTCGATTCGTAGCAATGGCTCAGGAAGATGAACTATCCAATTGAAGAAATGATAAGCAAGGCAACGAGGTTGGAGACGCGTATTTCCGAACCATAGACAGGTTGCGAGGTATCGCCCTCCGGCACAACATCTGCAGGGTAAGGAACGGCATAAATCGACCACGACCCATCTTCAAAAACGCCGCTCAATAAGCCAAGCTTCCGAGGTCGACGGTTGTTGGCGAACTAAGAAATGTCGATTAGTACTGCACGGTAAGGTGTCAATAACGACCAACATCGTCATGGGAGGGCAAAGGGCACCACCTGAGCTCGTGGGCAGGTCCACTCTCAAGGCAGAGAACCATTTCACACTTCATCTCACCACGATCCGGCTCCTCGTCTTTGCTATCTCTCTCAGTAGTTTGGGGATGCGTCGGACCAAGGGACCAAATCTGAATACTCCCGTGAGATGGACGCGCAACCTTTACACCGATTTCGGGAGAATGAGACGCTGAGGGGAAGGGTGCAACAGCGAGATATTGTTTGAATGTGAGAGCTGAATTTCAGATCTGAGTGAGCACGTTTGTAGGATGTGTCGAGAACAGGCTCACATGGTCGGTCGTCTGCGTGTATTGGGCACCAATCAAGTCCCCAGACAGGTGCTCCCGCGTTGAAAAGATGGGCAGTGTTCTCGGGGAAAAACTCGGCTGCAAAAGTATATATTTAGACAGGCCTTAGAAGATGGAAAGTATCGTACACATTTTTTGTGATTGAAACATCTCAATCTCAGTTTCGACTTGCTCACCAAAAGGTCCTAATAAGCAAGTGACCGGAGGGGGCGGTTTCAGATTTCCTTCTTCCGTAGTAACTACATCTGTTGGTAAGAACGCAGCTGCATCACTACACGATATGAATGAATGGTTATAAACGGCAATAAATAGATCACGGACCTCTCGCTCAAGATTTTCCAGCTAGCTTTCACCAGAATGTTCTTGTGCACCTTCGGTCGACGGTTCGCGTCGCTATCCATGTCCGGCACCTTCTCCACCGCCTCCTTATACCACCCTCTATCTTCTACAAGCTCCCATATAGGTCCAGGACCAACGTTATACCCCCACGATTTGTTGACTCGATCAGCAACTTTTGCATTCTGCGTAAAATTATTTGACATGGTGATTTTCGGCATTTTGAATAGAGAAGGCCGCATTTCAAGACGTTCGACGCGCCCAGTACGTGTGTACAAAGGGACAGCTCGGTGTCTGTGGTGCACGCTAGGCGTTGGTAGCACATACTGTTGACGTTTCGATGCGCGCGACAGACTAGGCTTTGAGATGCCTGAAAAGGTTTCTTTCACGACTACACATATTTGACTAGGCATAAAACGACATACTGCGGATTATTTTGGCCTTAGTTTCGAGGATGGAGACGCTTCTTCGGCTGTGTGTTATAGACACGGATGGCGCGACGTTTGGTGTATCTTCATCTGGCCCCTCGTCCTCACCCTCATCCCCGTCCTCGTCCTCGTCCTCGTCCTCGCTCTCGTTATCCTCGTCCTCGCCCTCAGCATCACGGTCGTTCTCTAGCGCAAAGTCACTTCCACTGTCACCATCGTCGTCATAATAAACTTGGGCGCGTTTTGAAGGCCCAGCAGCGTCGTCGTCGAGTTCGATCCCGGCCAGTGCAGAATAACTAGGTTGTGATCGTCTGGGACGCAACGTACGAGTCATTGATTTAGTAGCGAGCTCTTCGAAAAAAAAAGATAAACAGCTTCTTATATTGTAGATGTTGTAGATGTAACTCAAGTCTCACTCGGGTTTGTCCACCAAAATCTTATCTGATCATTGGTTGATCTGATCATTGATCAGAATGACTTGTAATTAAACGCTTTTATTGGACGAGGAAGCTGTTGGGCATTCTCTACCGGCCGACGCCAGTATCCAGTCTTGTAGGCAGCGTGACTATGCAGATGTGTACGGAGTTTGGAAATTTAAAATATGGATTTACTCAGGCTAGTAGTAATGATGCGAAATGAGAGTTCAACACGGAATAAGTATTCCGGTAGTCAATCACTCAAGATCACTAAGTTCGTAGGGCTTAGTTACACGCGTCGCACACTTAGAATAGTGTTTGAAGTGAATATAAGTTTTATTGATATTTTACTCAAAAAGACTTTAAAAGCCAAGATGAAATGGGTAAATCAAATAGTATTAAGACTAATCAAAACCCGAAGTCAATTATAATGCGCGCTAGGCCTAAGATATCCACTCCCTGGGGATTCCGAGCCGGGGCAACTAATTGCTTGCCCGAAATCCCTCAAAACCCTCTACTATTTATACTCTTTCCCCGGCGCACGGACCAGCATATTTCCCTCGTGAATACTCATGTATTCCGTGCGGTTTCGGGCCTATATGGTCCCTCCCGACCCAACCATCGGGGTACCGCGTGGTAATCCCGGCTTTTCCTTTAGCCCTGCCCTTGACCCCTTTCCTTCGTCCTCTGACCCTCGGGAACTTCCCCATTCCTTCGCTATTGTTGGCGCTGGTGTCAAGGCGTCGGATTGTTGTGTTTTCGCGTGGTATGGACGAGTCGCTGAGGCTTCGAGGAGCAGGAGGAAGATTAGACGCCCAGAGAGCTATTTTTGGCATTGGTTAGGGAGTTGCCGGGTTAACCGAGCACTGCCACTTGTCAGGTGGTCTCGGCTATCGGTTCGTGATCACTACTTTCTTTACTACTTGTTCGTCATCGTTGTTGTGCTGTGAG
>JABAJX010019902.1:0-26580 GCA_018221735.1 Termitomyces sp. K1Aa | reverse complement strand
GAGTCTGGTGGCATTTAGGTAACAAATATGAGTACCTCAGGAATGGTTCTGAGGACACATAGACAGGTGGGTGGCACTGGATGTATAGCTTTGGTTTATATTTTTCCCCCAACAAACCAAAGAGAGTGATTATGTAAATCATAGGATGTCCCATGATTATGTAACTCATGGGACATCCCATCCCATGATTTGATTTTTTACAAACATATGAACAATTGACATATCATACCTGAGTCCGAAGCTGACTTAAAACTTAAACATTCATTGGCCCAGAAGATCTAGATGACTCTAAGACTCTAAGAATAAGAAACAACCACAAGCAACACGAACATTGAAATGAACTACCAAATATGGCAAAAAACAAAACACATGTGATCTTGTTGAATTTTTTGGGAGACAAGATTCTAGGCATATAAACCGAGAAAGATCTCGGAACATTTGAACATCCCTACAGGATCACATGGACCAGCTTCTCCCCAGAACCTCTTTCACGATGACAACATTGATCCGGTTGATATTGGGCATATATATGGCCCATGGTTTCGCCTCTATCTCCGGACTCACAGCCACCATCTGGTGCTGTGCTTCATTCATATTTCACATCTTCTTCAATGAGTGATGTGTTTGTGAAAAGCATTCTTTTGATTGAGGGTATGGATATCAGAGAAGGATGTGCAAGGTTCCTGTTTCATTTGATGCTTTCACGTCCCGGATCAGAACAAGAGATTTCATAATTTGACATGTTTTCTTCCATCAATCAATACATTGATTCTGACTCTACTCCGTAATGAAAATTCTAACTAACCATCGGTAAGTCATGATGTGAAAAGAGAGTGGCATCAATCGCTTGACTTTGCGTCATCATTTTGACTTGATTGAGTATATGGCACCAGGGTGTTCTTCAAACTTGCGCCGCATTGCATGTGTTCTACATTCTAATCATTCTTATCAATCTTGCTAAGTCAACAAGATCTGAGACCACATGGCACATATTTTATCTGTTTATTGAGAAATTGATTACAGTACAATAGTATTTGCTGAAGGTCTTGTGTTGGACTCCCCATCGTTCTACTATGGCTGGTAAAACATCATGCTCCACAATCACACGCCTCCCCAGTATCTCTCGGAAAAAATCAACTCATCTTGTTTGTAAACCCTGGCAGACCCGAACTAAATGTGTTGTTATTAGTCTGAGTGCTGCTCAAAAGGCCCAGCAGAAGCAGGAATGACAGGAAGCCAAGAAGTCATATCAAGAGGCCTTGAAGGAGGCACAGGCAGAAGTGTTGAAGCTTGCAGAGGGCATACAAGAACAGTTTCAAAAGCACTCAACTGATTACTACTTGGAAGAAATCATGCAAATCTCACAGCTGAAGAAATGCAAGGACACGGGGCCATGGAATGCCTTTGTGAGTATGGAAGTTCAGTAAATGAACAGTGGTAAGTCTCCATCTACATTAATATGCAAACTGTTACTCACAGTGAGAATTCACTCAGAGCTACCACCGGGCATTACTAAGAAGAAGAAAGTCCACAAATGCGTCGGCAACATTTCTGCTAAGTGGAAGTCGCTTTCAAAAGATAAAAGAGTCAGTCAAACACAGGAGAAGATCACTGATTTATGTAGCACATGTGAAATGCGTGAGCTTGCCTCCCACACCGTAGCAATCTCTGCATTCCATGACATGCATACCACATTGGGAACTATTGATGACAAGGTGTGATTGTTCTCTAATCTTATCATCACCTCATCATATCTCACATATCTCTAGATTTGGCAACTGCATGCACAAACAGGCATCAAAGTTTTGATGATTGCTGTGCAAGCAGACAAGGAACACTACAACCGACCCCATCTGTTGACAACGAGCAATCAGGTGGAGACATTTATAGAGTTAACCATAAAAGAGAATCTATTTGACATAAGTGTTTGAATGGAAGCATACATGTTGTTGGGCATGCAAGGTATGTACTTTTCAAACATTTCTAAATGAATTGTATCTAACATCACAATCAAGCCATCATTTGCAACTATGCCAAAGAAAACATACACCTGCATTCTGAGATTTCTTCACTTATTTTGTATAAGCTGAGTATGTGGCCATGCTGTTGTGTCTCCAAGTAAATGGCAGAAGAAGCAGCAAATGCAAATATAAGTTGTATGTATTACCACAATTTTGATTCACATATTACGGCAAAGTACAGTATCACGATCAAGAATTGGCCCCTGAAAACATTTTGCATGCCAAGTGATATTGGATCAAGAGTCAAACTCAACATTTTGCTTAATGTGTGGAAATCCAACACAGCTTGCTTCTACAAGATGAATTGCAACAAATTTGATGCATGGGAGGAGCAATGCTCAGGCATGAACACCAACAGTTCTTCAACAGACATCCAACGGGCCCACATTGGCTATACCACCCTCTGCCAACCCCACCTCTACCAATATCCTCAATGACAGCAATTGTGACACAACATTGGCTGCAGTTCAATCTGGTGCCAATTTGGTGGCCCCATTATCCATCAATATCATCAAAACTGTTGCTGTTGGTGATGGGTCGGTTGTCTTTGTCACTAAGAAGCCACAAAAGGTGAGAAAGGATAAGGGTACCAAGTGGAAGAAGCCTATCAGCTCCAATACTGTCAATAACTAGTGTTACCTTCCTTCTTATTTACTATAGTCAACAAACACCCTGTCCATACATATCTCTGAATTCATCATCTTCTGGTGAAATGCATAAGGAGCTCACCCAAACACACTATACAATGAGCGGGGAGTTGAACTTGGTATGGAGGAGGTGGGGATCATGTGGCAGGGTGTAGAGAAAACATGTTGGGGGGAACACTAGCCGATGTAAAGGCGGGGATCATGTGGAGAGGGCAGACGAGGGCTAAGCAAGGCTAAGCATGACAATGAGCAGGCCTGTTGATTGTTATGATGGATGACGGTTGTAATAAGCAGGGGTGTTGATTGCTGTGATAGACAGCATGGATAATGACAATGATTGATGACATCAGCTCATACACGTGCCTGGAACCGGCTCCTATGAACCTGAACCTCTCAAAATTTCCAAAGGGAAAAGTGCACAATATTCAACATTTATTGGCAGTATGTGGGTTATAACATATTCTAGGCTTGTAGACTTGGCTGACAGGGGGTAGTATGACAGGTATGTACATCAATGATGAAGTGATGTCGAGGTGCATATCTATCACTGGTTCTAAATTCTCACTGTTCATATCTTGAATGACCACAAATTTGTGATGAAGTTTTCAATAACAACATGACTTGAATGCTAAATGTTGATTAATGCACCTTCACTTTGTCTCAATGACATATTTTAGTCTACAGATAGACTATAACTACATAAAGGATTATTCTACTTAGTGGTATCTGAAAGTCAACATCCCCAGAACGTCCTGTATGAGTTACATTGCCAAAAAAAGGTATTGCACCTCAATTTGATGATGTTTGGTACTAGGAGGTGAGACATGGTCAATATCAAGTTCAAAAGGGTGACAATGTGTAGAATTAACACAGAAGCACTTCTAATAGGAACAGAGTGTCTGATTGAACATCTAAATGTTCTAGTTGGTGCGGAAAGGTGGTGAACAATGGGTCACCATGCTTGACACAATTCCAACGTCTCATACACAAAGCCAAATACCTGCCAATCGATTTCCCAATATATTTTTAAGGTTGGAGGTGGAAAGTCAAAAGTGGGCTGGAACAGCCTGGTCCATCACATATCCCCCTCTAGATTGTGTCCACATCTTGAGCAGTGAATACAATCTCAACAAAAGAGAAAAAAATTTGTAGGAGTTCACTAGTGCCATGCTCCTCCTTCTGTTGCCCTTGTAGCCTGCCACTATGCTTGCTGGGTCAGCTCATCCATTGCTCCATAGTCGCTACATCCTCCCCTTCCATGCATCTCCCAAAATTTCATCCTGAGTTCTATACCTGTTCCTCCCCCCCTCCAAAAAAAAAGGATGTGTTGAGAGGAAAGAGCCAGGTGAATGGAACAGAGCCAGGGATAAGAGGTTGGCAAACAGGTGAGGAAAAAAGCAACCCATAATAGAGAGGGTAGTGGTGATGACAAACCACTAAACATGCTGATCTTGAGCAAACAGACAAAAAAATCGAAATTATGCAGAGGCCTCCACCCTCAAACACCACAAGCAATGTGTTTGTGTTATACCTCAGGAAACATGCAGTTGTGCTGGCAAGATACCTCCAGAACTCACCAGTAATGGCGGAAGTATCAAGGATCACAGTGGCATTACCACCAGTGCGATAGAGGGTGAGTTCCACTCCTACTCAGAATGGGGGTCCGTGTTTTGCTCAACGTGTTGTGGAGCTCCTTACCAGATGGGAATCAAAGCTCACGCAGACCAGTTTTACAGACATGAGTTGGGGTTTCAAGCCAAGGGACCTTCAGCCCCTTCCCCCACAAACAGCCAAGACTCACAGTGCCAAAGAAGTGTAAAGATGGACTAGATTCACGTAGTACAACTAGTTATGCCTGGAATGCTAGAGACTTTCAGCTGTTTTCTGATCAACCGCACAAATACATTGACCACTGCTGGCACCGGAAAGTGTTTCTGTCAGAAAAAGTGCAAAAGAAACCTGTTATGCCACTTCCAATGTGGATATTTCTTTAAGAAAAAGTCATTAGACAAAGGAAGATGACTTTTACCAAGGTAAAAAGCCACAGAAGGAAGTGGCATAACAGGTTTCTTTGTCAGGAGTTGAGGTTATGCTCTTGCAGCGTTGGTGTGGGAAATATTATTTTTGGCTGTAGTCTACATGTTGTTTACACCGTTTGTCTTCTTTACCCGCAAAGACATGCTTTCTATGCCCTACCCTCTGAGTCTGACTGCCAGCTGGGGCTGAGTCTAACCGCCAGCCAGGGTTGAGTCTAACCGCCAGCCTCAATGGGTCTTAAGGTCCTGACTAAAACTTAGGCTGTTCAGTTTATTGGTGCTCTGACAAACGTCATGTGAGATATCCTTCAGAAAGACAGACTTTTTAAGAGCAGCTGAAATGTTCTAATACATCAATAGTGGATATCTCATACTCGGTAAGAAATATTGTGTGCGCTCCAATGCCGATGGAGCCTTATTTTATTGAATGTTTTATAGGGGTACCAATTGGAATGTGGCTCGCATTTCAACGTGATTTCGGCCTTTCTGGGCTGTGGATCGGACTGACGATCGGGGCAATAACCACCAGTGCTGGCTTGATATATCTCTGGATGAGGACTGATTGGAAAGAGGAGGTCCTCAAAGCAGTTGAACGGAATGCTCGAGAAGAACGATGTCAACAAGTCAAATTAGTGGATGTGGAAGATTAGGTTACCGAGAGATCTGAATAGACGAGGTTTTTACCATTCGAGATCTGCCCATTATATATGCGGACTTTATTATCTTCATGATTCTCCTCTCCGTACTACATCTGCGTTTTAATATGCCTTTCATTCGTACTTCTTGTCCGTCGAGTCTTTCACTACATACTGTGATGTTAGACTGTTGTAGAATCTAACATTATTCACTCTTTGCGATTGCAGACGATTGTATAATACAATTTTGTAATTCAGCCCGCAGGAGCGCGTGCAGCGGCGTATCAGACAAACAACTAAATAACGGAAAGTCAAAGGGGTCTATCGTTATGGTAGCTGCTGTAACCGCCCCAGTGTCAGCTTTTAGTCTTACTTTCAACTCTGTTGAATACAGGTCCAACAGGGCAGGGAGTTGGGACACAAAAAAAACTTTGGACGCTACATAACAAAATCAATTTCGATTACTTTATTTATTTATTTATTTATCCCAATTTGGAAATGATTTACCCCACGTGGCGTCCGCCTCACTAACTTTCGAGACCAGTCCTGATCTCGTCCTCCACCCAGATGAAGTTGGTGGACAACGATACAGTACGCGCTTTATTTCGTTTTTACAATTTCATTCAATAAACTGATGATGATGAACCAAAAGTTTCTATCCCACCTCACGACCTTGTTCAGCGACACCAAGGAGAAGGGGACAATATGGCTCACGCATAAAAGGCGTACGCACGATCAGTAGACTATCTTTCCTCTTGGTTGGTCTGATCTCTTTATAGTGCATTACGATGGGACAGATGCCATAATGGATGATGCTGGAACCTCTGAACAGAGCCGCGAATACCCATGCCTGTTACGTCTTACAGACGGCGGTAAAAATAAAATCTCCACCAAGGTGAGTGGATCCCGAGTACGAGTACGAGTAATCGTGTGCTGATATCTTCTAACTATGATATAGATAGAACCAGGACAGCTAGAGAAGTTCTACGCTGCCTATGGCTCACTTCTCAAAACATCCATGACGACGACGCTTCGAAAGCGAGATAGGAAACGAGAGAAGGTGCGGTCAGAGCAAGCTGCAGCGCGAAAGAAGCAGATGACGGAGCCGGTTGTTATGGATGGGCCGAAACGAGGGAAGGGGAGGAGGAAACGACAGAGACAGGTCAAGGCTGTGATGAAGCAGCAGGCGTCGCAGCAGAAGTTCAAGGAGAGAGAGGAGAATGAACGTCAGAAGGCACTGGAATCGTCATCGTAATCAGCATCGTACGTTTATCGCTAGCTCTTGGGGACTCTGCTCTTACGATTCCGACAGCGTCTAGACTGCTTTGCATGTATTCGTAACGACAGGCTGTCGACCATGAGGCTTGGGGCTGAGTACGAGTAGCTACCACCTCGTGCTCTCCTTGTTCTCTGATTGCACGATCTGTGGGTCTCGGACCCTCTGCTCAGATCAGACTTGCGTCTATCGTTGTTCTTGATGGTTGGCGACAGGAAACTACGCATCGGATATCCATTAGATGCCCATTGGAAGGGACATTCTGCGACCAGACAATACACATTTCCTATCCCATCAGTTTTGTGTGTTTTGACTGTTTTGCAATGACTTTCGACGTTTTCGCAGTAACGGGGACGTTCACAACCCTTGGGTTTATCATGATTTAGTCTGATCCTGAATTTAGTCCGATCCTGAGTTACTCGTTCATATCGACTTGTTCTATTTGCATGTTCGCTGACTTCTCTATCCTTTTGTTGCGTCATATACCTCCCGATTATGCTGTCGTGGTCGATGGGACACCTATCCTCACTTCCAATTCACACAACTCAGAAGACCTTGAGTTTCACGAAGGGTAACGGATTGAATACAGCCACTGGCAACGGTAACCGGCATTACAGTAGAATAAAGCGAGTGACAGTATCATAACGAGATACTTGGGTCCGTCGAAATCCTCTGTCATGACTTTGACGTCCAAACTAAAAACCACCCAAGCATCCATTAAGAGAAAACTCATTGTCTGCTCCCCCAAACGTATCCTTTGTAGCACCAAGACTCAACGATCTAGCTCTTGGACCCGTCTGCTTCCGCTTGAGTTTCGGCCTGCGTAGTGGTTGCCCCTCGGGGTCAGATTCATGAGGATGCGGTAAGAAAGCCAACGTTCGAGGCGGCGGTGGCGGTACAATGCGAGAATCGAACGCCGTATCTTCAACCTCAATGTGAGGTTTGGGTATCCCAGCGTCAAAGTCTCCCGTATGTACAGGCGACGAAATACACGCGTCTTCATCCTCCGATTCCGAAGAATGGTCGTGAACAAGAGGCGGGGGATTCTCATCCTCATCCTCATGACACGAAGTGCGAGCGTCAAAGTAACTTCTCTCGCCCCTGCTTCTCCACGAAGGTACGCTCGGCGGAGCTGCGACGATTCCATACGCACTATAGTCCCTTCCTCCGCGCTCGGGGAGTTTACATGCATTGGGCACAACGACGATAGGCGCGCGGTCGTACACGAGCGGGGAATGGGTCATCTGGGTATCAGTGAGCGTTGGGGTGGGCGGGAAGTGGACATGTGGGGTTGTGGGGTATCTGAACGGGAGCGCGGTCGATGGGGAGGGGAAATACTCGCTCCAGCTAGAGTAGGAAGCTTGGCGGGTCTTGAGGATTGGTCGCGGGGTCATGAAGAGAGGCTCGTGGAGATAACAAAATTTAAAGAGAGGGGAGTTATATGTCAGTTGACCGCGCCAACAAGCAAGACTTGTCCAGCAAGACTTTGAGTTTCGGCGGCCCTAATGACACGAGTTCAGCGAGGTGTCAAAATATGTATACTGGGGCAAGTAAGCGATGCGTGGATGCCCGAAGGCAGGACGTCGGCCTGGGTGTGTTTATCGTCATGATCAAGGATAAGGATACATATATACCCGAAGTGAGGGCAGTGTCATGCAGATTATAATATTCTGATTGATCCGTTGGAACGGTCGGACCTCCAGCTGGAATGCACAGTGGCGGAGCTTTTGACTAGTACATAGCAGCTTTTCTTGACAGTCTAGAAAAAGAGATGTGCCACGAAGTAGCATGGACTGTAACATATGCCTGGTTGAAGAGCTCACGCTGAATCAATCATCATGATGGTAATAGGAAAGTGTGGGTCCGAAAAAAGCTGTGCCGCGGTTACTCCGAACCAAATTTCAAAATGGACGGGATACCAGAACCCCTTTTAAACTTACGCATCCCAGAAACGAACTCACATGGACAAGACAATTATCATGATCGAGAACAGAACTCCGTAAGATTCGCAAAAACTCCAAAAACATGCAAATCCTGTTTATCGATCGCAACCTGGCGTCCCATCACTCAAGAAACCGCCCTGGTCCGAAACCATCATACATACATGCATACTCTACATCTCCCGGACCACCCGGGCACGTGGGGGATACGTGATATTCCCGTCCATCCCAGACATCATAGCAATGGTGAACGAGGGGAAAGCTGCCAAAGGATCATTAGGAGACGGCGAAGCCACCATACCCTTGCTGAAAGCAATCCTCTGCGCGGGGCTGAGCGCAGACGCGATGTCCATGCCGAGTACACGATCGCGGCGCACGTCCTTCGTCGGAAGCCTGGGCGACCACAGCTCACCATCCTTATTTCCAAACATGATACTGATATTGTCAGCAGGCGAGAACACACTCATACTTTCGTTCGCCGTCGCGTATACCGACTCCGTATCCGCTTCCTCGAATGTGATAGAATCCCAGAACTGGGTCTCCAGATCGAGAACCGGGGGCGCGGGTTTCGTTTTCGCAGCCGTCATGGGGCTCAAGAAACTCTGGCGCAGGGGGGACGCGACGTGCTGAGGCTGAGCCTGCGCAAGGCTCTGGCGGCGACGGGCCTTGGGTTCCTTATCGAGAGAGCGAGCACGGGGTGGTCGAGGTTTGCCTGTTCTGGTAAGCGGGCGGCCTCGCTCGGGCGTGTCATGGTCAACGTCGACGTCCATATTCATGTCGTCTTCAATGGGAGCGGAGGGATACGGAGATCGAGGGTAAGTAGACAGCGCCTTTCCTAATTCCTCACCGCCGCGAAGGCCCCGAGGGACTTGTAAAGTCAGCTCTTGGAAGCTAACCCCCGCGCGCGGTTTGTACGGCTTGGGAGAGCGGGGGTCCTCCATACTGGGAACGGCGAGAAGCTGGGCCTTCTGTGTCGCAGCGGGGACCTTGCGTGCCTCCTTGTACGGTTTGGGTGAACGAGGGTCCTCGAAGACGGGGATGGTGAGTAACGACGGGTTCTGAGCAGGGCCCTTTGCTTTAGGTGGGTCGAGCAACTGGAAAGCGTTGTGCGTAGAAGGCGATTGGTGCCTGTTAGCCCAACCTGAGAGTCCAGGGGACTCTGGAGAAAGGGTGATGGGGCCACGATCGTAAGTATTCGGCGAGTAGGCAGTAAACGTCGCCGCGATGACTGGAGAAGCTGGGAAGTGGACGCGGGCAGAAGGACGGGGTGAGTTGATGATAAGAGAGAAACTGGCGAATTGGAGGGGTTTCGGTGACAGCGGAAGGGGCGCTGGCTTCTTGAGGATCGACCTGGTTGAAGTAGGCCTCATCAGAGCATGGACGGGTGATCGCATGCTAGCCCTCAGAATCGATTGGGACGCCATGTTGTCGTTAGGGTCGTCAAAGTCGTAAGGAGAATAGAAATCGTCGAGAGGTGTTCTTGGTGTAGATACTGTCTTGACCAGCAGGGCAGATCTGTAAAGCTGTGCCATAAAAATCATCAGTATATTGACAGAAATGAGCCAAGATAGATACATACTTGGAGAGAAGAATGTGAGCAACACTGAAGCCACAAACTTCGATGATCCAGGAGATGGTTTGTCGCATTCCAAAGTTGCAGTATATATATGACTGACGTGGTTCAGGGTCATCACAACCGCGTGTGTTCGCTTCGAGTTGCAAGTAGGTCCTGATATCAGTTGCTTGTAGCGCCGCCTCTCACTTTGTTCCAACCGCGCCTTGTGTTGTTATGGAAGAATGGAATCGCCCTTGTTCATTTTCCCATTTTCCTGTACGATATGATGTATAGGGATGCAGATTGCTGAGGTTCATGACTTTTTCACGAAGGTCACCAAGGCCTTGTAGGGGCAACGAAACACCCTCGGAACCCGCATGCATATAGGACGGTCAATCACGGATTCACTTCGTTGAATCAAGGTACGAAGCGGACGGGAATCTGTTGTAAGACAATTATTGTATATGCAAGATCCTCCAAGTTCGGACTTTCTGATGAGCCCATACCCGCAAGGATCAAACACATTTGGAACGCTTCTACATACATACTTGTAAGAAGACTGGGCGTAAGATATAGAAAGATGTCTGACTTACACTCGGTAAGTAGTCGTACGTTATCCTGGAAAAGTGGTCATGAGATGATGGTTTTCAGCGGCTCAGCCCACACGCGTTGCTACACAATTCGAGGCGTTCTTGGCACGACACCTTTATTTAAATATGCGAGATTGAGTGAGCAACCCGTGAATGAGTTTGCATACATACAATCTTAAGGGTTCCGATCTTATGTTCAAGGACATGTATGTTATACATGTTGGAGTCTGGAGATGATGGTAGATTGTCTTTGTAAAAATTATGGACCCACAAGATGAGAGGTTCCTGTCACATCTAAACTGAACAAATGCTACATACGAAAAACTAATATGTACATTCAATATACGATTCGAAAGCGCCTCATGTGCAGAAAAAAAGTCCCAGTTATCCTACCTATCCTATGCATATGTCTCAACGTGCTAAATAATGCTATGTCTATGTATGCCATATATGCGCAATGTCAAGCTCAAATTAGGTATCCAGAACACTCACGACCACGGATTATCACTAAACCCAGCACTCTTCTTCCCAGTCCCAATATGACTAGGTATCTTCCACTGATCGGCACCAGGAGACGGAGACGTCGTGATGGAGCCATCAGCCCCGCCGAATGACAACCCTACCGTGTCAGATAAAGAGCTTATGGGCGGACTGGAGTGGGAAGAGAAGGTGAAACTGGGCGGGGACATCGACGACGCAGCACTAAAGCTCGTTGTTGTGGTATGAGAGAAGTTATAAGACTCCGTCGGTGAGCCCCATGAGGGCACTTCGCCTGGTGAGTGAGGGAACTTGGTGGGCTCCGTCGGCGAGCTCCATGACGATGCCTCGCTTGCGAAAGGTGTAGGTATGAATGAGGTCGGCTGTGGTGTCGCTTCGTACGCCGATCCGAATGTCGATGGAGTCGGCTTTCTATAGGGTATTTGCTCGTCCTTTTCGGACTCGTCATTAGATACATTAGAAAGAGAGATCGTCCGTTGTAACCTCGTCGAGAGATCCTCGCGCTGTCCTGAACTAGGTCCAGCAATGGCATTCATAGACCGATGTTGCGGAGGTGCAGACTCGGTCCGGTTGATCAGTGGAGGGTTGATATCAGTTTCGATTGGTGCTGATGAGAATTTGAGGTTTTCCGTGTTGACTTCCTTCTTCAAAGCTTCCCTTATCGCTTTGAGATCAAACCCAGCTCGAGTGGGTAGATGAGGGTCATCATCAACGACATCAGGTGTCGCGGTTCTAGAAGCAGAGGCTGGAGTAACTTCCTGTTTAGGCTCAGTGGTAGACGTAGGCAACGTAGAGTCCTGTTCCATCCTTGGTGGAAGATCATCATCGTCTATCGATTTAGTATCAGCTTGCTGGGATTTCTTTTGGGACGAATGATTGGTAGCTGATGGAGGCCGCGAAACCTGTTGAGGCGTTTTTACCTTCTTCTTCCGCGAAAACCAGCCCTTCTTCTCTGTCTGGTCGTTTTCAGTTACAACGACTCGTTCACCATCAAAGTCGGGTTCCTGCTCAACGGCCAGTGAATTAGTACGAACGTTATGCAACCAACCATGGACGCACCTCTGGCTCATCGAAATAGTCCGCCGAAACAGGAAATCCAAGTTGATCTAGAATGAGGGGCATGAAAGCACGATAAGACATATGCCCGGCGATCTTATCCGTGACATCTACGTTCTCTATGCCAGGAATGCCTTCTACCGGGCGCAGGCCAGCGACAGTCCCAACGCCTCCGCTTGTAGCACGGAAGAGGTAATTCAGCACCCAGTCGTTTCTAGAGTATGCATTGACGAATCTGCCCGACACCACAGAACGAGCCTCGAACCATGTCTTCGTTGAAACCGTCAAAGTTGCGCCAAGGAGGAAAACATCTTGAACGATCCCGAATGCTTTCTGCTTCGCGAGCTCAAGGAGGGCGTAGAAGATGACACGCGCTCCCAGCGAAAATCCGATCAACGTTATCGGACGCACACCGAGGTTTCGGTGGAGTAAAACGTCTGCTAACACACGACCAGCTGCGCGTGCACGGTCTAGTGCATTGTTCCACGGGTTATCGATCAGATAACCAAGTTTGGTCAGAACTAGAGTACGGGGAGGTCATAAATTAGAATGTTGAACGGGAATGGATGAACTGAGACTGAGACTGACTGATCGGCCATTGAAGGGCAGCGACAAAGGCGGACATGACCGTCGCTTGAAGTACGGTCAATCCGATCTGTGAAAGGACTTCGCTTGTAAGAATTTTCAGCGCGTCTCCAGTTTCTTGGATCATTTCAGGTTCCCAAAGAACGCTGAACACATCTCCGACTATGGGATCAAGAACACTGAATGGTAGCCGAACGTCATCTTGTGGGCCAGTGATGAATCTGCAATATGTGGATCAGTGAAGCAATCTTTCGCAGATTTGGCATACAGCGTACCCAGGAACTGTAAGTATGCAACTTACTCTCTTGTTATTATGGAGCGGCAAGACATCAAACGTTCGAACAAGTCTTGTCCGTTTAGCCATACCACGGACAGCAATACCGGATCCAGTTAAGACGCCTCCGGTAGTGATGACTGCTGTGCCTGCTGTACCAACTAAAAAACCGGTAGAACCACCGAGACCGATGGTTGTGAGTGCTGCACCAAGGCCGGCACCAATAACGGGAGCAAGAAGACCCGCGGAGAGACCAATAACCAAACCACCACCTGGAACACATCAGGTGAAGATTGAAATGCAAGAGAATGTTGCACACCTAATGTCGCAAGCCCAAGCATGACATATCGCTTCCTCTTCTGGGCCTTCTGTTGTCCATCGATCACCTCCTTCTGTTCCATCTTCTCTACGTCCTCCTGGATCTCAAGAGCTTCAGTTACGCGACTTTCAAACTTGACAAGATCAAGCCATCCAAGACCAAGCTTAAATGCTACAGTCTCAAGTAGCACTCGCGACCTCGCATCGTAAACACTGTCAGCGATGAGAACCAGAAAGAGATCGCACAACACCGTCCATCGGATATCCAAAGTGACATCTCGATCTGCAGCAGAGAGTGTGGTGGATACTCCGGGGACAACAGAGGTCGAAGTATCTCCAAGGACTCTCGTTGTTGTCTGGTGTGTCATCGCTTTTGGCGACGAGTTGGGCGAGGTACTTGATACGGACTTGGACGGTGAGTGATTGATCTCAGGAGAAAGAGAGCTACTAGGTTTGGGAGTACTTGGTTCTTTGTCCGAACTTTCGTCGACTAATGTCTGACCTGAGATGGATTCGGCGTCGTCTTCGCGGGCGTGTACCATCCTATCGCGTTCTTCCGCTTGTCTGCGAGCCTCTCGAGGATCGTATTCCGGATTCGCAACCGTGTGCGTTGTCATTAAGGCTGGCACAAGATCCGATGCGAGAACGCCGTGCTCAGCGAGACTCTCAATCATCTTTTGCTCTGTTGGAACTTGTAGAGTATTTCACAAATGAAAGTCATACAATAACTCACCTTGTGTTGCGAGTTCCATATGATAGTACAATCGACCCATGATCTTTAACACCCAAAGATCCAGATTGCTAGCAGCAGCCTTGAGCTCCTTTCGATTGGGGTTGCTCAGCGCTTGAGACATTTCGCGACATGTTAGATAGCACAACCCAACGTAGGCGATACGTTGGGCCTCTGTGAGCAAATTCTTGGTTGCTTGCATCTGGCTGAGGGGCGTCATGGCTTTGTCCTCGTCGAAGAGGTAGCGCGTGCGCAGATGGACCTCATCCGCGCCCTCTTCTTCAATGCCCCGGAGTCTTGTGTACTCACTCTCATCACGGTCAAGCTTCGAACGCCACTCATTTCCATAGTCGTCGACATCTATGAGATTTCCAGTTGCATTCGTTGATTTTGCTCCTTTCGCCGAGGGTTGGTAATGATACTTCTTCCGATCTTCCTCGTCAAAGCCGCCAGCAAACTCATCCTCGCGCACAACGGGCATATCTTGCCAGCCATCGTCATCGTCGTCAAAGACGTTGATAGGCGATATTGGGGCCACTGGCATAGTCACAGATATTGAGTATCAAGTGTGGGTTTAAGTGACATCAATATGACTTTCCTTCCAAACTGACCGTGTGAAAATATTTTATTGCCCCCTTCAAGCTACATATAACCATCACAATATATCCCCTACTCTTGGTTACAACGTTAATGAGTACTAAGTTAAATCAGATGAGACACTGTATTATCCCCTCCAGGCTTACAAGGCCAATTGCTCCGTACCCCTGGAATCCCCAATTACGACGATCGTCCATCATCAACGCTCCTCCATCCATTCATGATTCCACTGGCACGCTATTGCTATGTATAACGAACTCGGGTTGTCCATCATTTTCAACGTTGATTTCAT
Source organism: Termitomyces sp. K1Aa (assembly GCA_018221735.1). NCBI lineage: Eukaryota > Fungi > Basidiomycota > Agaricomycetes > Agaricales > Lyophyllaceae > Termitomyces > Termitomyces sp. K1Aa. The sequence goes on along the minus strand of JABAJX010019902.1, from coordinate 11,530 downwards.
CTGACAAGCAATGAGACAGTGTAACAGTACTTACTCGAGGCAAGTGACACGAAGTCAAAGCTAGTCATGATCTCTCTCGTACGCATCTGAGGAGAATCCTTCTGGTTTCTCCGCTACTACTACACTATGTTGTATGCTTTTCTCAAAACATTACAAAGCGCGACACTGTTAGGGGACCTGTGATCTCTACCGACTTTCCGGACCCCTCAATTCTCCAGGTCCCATCTGAAAACTCCTGACGAGCGGTGGTGGTGTCAACGTCCGAATTGCTACAAGCCCTGATTTCGATACATGTGCAGTCTAGACTCTCGACGTCTATTCATCCAGTTTACAAGTGACAGGGCAGGATGTGGGTTAACAAGGCCAATCCTGCTGTATGGGCACCGATGGTCATCCAAATTGTAAATATCCCACTCTCCTTTCTCAATTATGGTTGATATACTCATGTGTAGGCCGATGGCTCTTTTGTGTTATATTATGCTGCCACCTCAGCCCAGAGCCCCAAGGCTCACTGTGTCGGAGTGGCGACATCTGCTACTCCCAAGGGTGTGTATGCTTGGCACATCCCTTTGTCTGTCACCTCAACCTGGGTAGGGCATTTGACCCTGCTGGACATCATCATCCCGATGGCAGCCTTTCTGTTGTCTACAAAATTGAGGCAATGGAGGCTCATGCAACAATGGTGTTACGCCTATCAAGTCAACGTCGCCGATCATGCTTCAAAAGGTCGCAGCAGATGGATACACAAAAATTGGCAACGAGATTCAATTACTCGATCGCGATGATGGAGTGGGCCTCTTATAGGTGGCCCGAGTCTCATCCATGTTAAAGGCGTATGGTTCTTGTTCTTCAGCTCGGGATGTTTCGCGGAGACAACCCATGATTCAAGCTACGTCTACGCCACCTCTGTTACTGGACCTTACACCAAGGCCCGAGCTCCAATTGCACCATTGCTGGTCACCGGTACGGATGGTTTGAAGGCGCCCGGTGGTGCATGTGCAACCAAGGATGGGTCGAAACTCCTGTTTAGCGCATGGCTTGGCAACAACGTTAGTGAAGGGCGTGGACGGCTATACCATCCATCTCTGGAACAACGATCACTCTTTAACATGGGGAAAGACTGACAGATTTGCTCAGGACGTCTCAAGGCATGACTCGGGGTGCGTGCATGTATCAAGACTGGATGTTGAGGCCGAGAGAGTACACTATCTGTAATATGAAAGGTTGTAAATGAGTGTTTCGACTGCAACCCGACGGTAATGCAATGCTCGAGTTCAAGCAGCAAGCTTCAAATCTGGTTTTGAAGTTGGCTGATTTAAATCCATTGATGCACCTCGTCTCTGAAGTCCACATAAGTAAACTTCCAGCTAAATCCTCACGGGAAACCTGCTGAAATTGTATACGCAAGTACAATCATGATAAAAGTAACCAGCATCAAACCCAGTCAGATCAAAATTTGTAGCTATGAACTTCAAGATTCAACAGAGGCAAACTCGACTTTAAATTCGTCTCCTCACTGTACATGTCCCGCTGGGCAGCCTCTCGTTCATTCTTACACTTACGGCAAAATGCTGTGATATCCACGTCTCAAAGGGCATTCTCTCATCCTTTCAAACGATCATATTATCTGGGCCAAGTTCGCCCCTCAACGTGGTCAGCAAGAATCTGGTATCGGAAAGACGGGACACCTCGGTCAAAGATTAAAGGCCTCGTCATAAGTATGCGGTCATTTTTTGTATATTAAACTTCTTGTTACTCAAGTACTGGAATATATCATTTCAGGTTCTATCCCTACATTGATTTTTGCAGTACTTGCTGTTGCAGCGGAGATAGTGTACGATTTAGAGGAGACTAACTTGATTCTGCGCCAGCTTGCGCACATCCAACGCCTGGACACTGAATTCTCCTCGTTGGACCTCGCCGACCACAAGGCCGTGGCTATCTACTTCCTTTCAATGTGCTTTCTCGTTGCCAAAGAGCTGGTCTCGACAGACGACCACTCTGACACATTTCTAATCGACTTGGCAAACCATCTACCTGAAGAGCCTGAAGGGGAAAAATTCCATACAGTCGCACGAGAGGCAATTGAAGAGGTGCATCGGATTTTGGTCAACAGCAAAGGACAGGATCCGTCGGTAACGGGAGTTGATGTTTTTCGTTGTCTAGACAAAGCATTAGTTCTAGCAACGGATATCATTGATCGTGCAATCTCGAGAAAGAACCAAGATTCGATATCGAAGGACCGCGCTTTGAAAATGGATGAGTACGATATCGTGGGGTAAAAGGTATGTCAGAAAACATATTTTATTCAAAGCGACATTCTATTGTAACACCCTCTTAAACTGCAGTTCTACGTCGACGTAATCTTCATCACAGGGTTTGGCATATTATCCTCACACCAAAACCCATATTTTGAGCAACTGTTTGTCGCCAGATTGGTGATACCTCTGAGTGTCTTGAATGATAATTGTTCCCGAGTTTAGAACGTCGGCATCACACTATACTGCACAGAATGGGAAAGTTGTTGGTTTGGAGAAGCAAGTCTGCTGCTTCTGTTGGCTACTTCTGTGGATTGTGAGTAGTACCTCTTAAGTACATGATATGTATGCTTCAGGCACGCATAGCCAGTCTGAGATCTGGCGATGGGAATGAATGTGAGGGATTTGGAGTAAGTCCAATTTGATATATACTGAAGTCGTCTTGATCTGGCTCTCTTGCTAGCCATCATGGTAAAATTTGGCTGGGCGTTTCCTTCGCCGTAGCCACTCGCAAAATTTCTATGTTGTACCGAGTTTGCGTTCTCGTGATCGCGTCTCAACTTGGTCTCAACTTTGTCTTTTATTCTCCAGAACCTTTTCTTCCTCGAAGTACCCAATCACGAGTAGTCAACAAGTATTCAATGGAAGCTTCGACACCTCTTCTTGACAAGCAGCTCGAAGAAGTACAACTGATTGCTTCTTCACTCCTTTCCGACGAAAGATTGACTTTTCTTGACGAAGAAGACATCTGGAATGATCTGATAATGCAATATGCCGACCGAACGAGTGACTCTCTGCTTGCTAGAAAACCACAATTTCCTGTCCACTTCCGGTTGGACATAATTTCCTTTGGAATCTGCATTATCGTTCGAGTTCCGATTGAGTACGAGGGAAGGCTGACAACGGGAGTTCCTACCTTTTCAATACAAGGCGATCAGATTTCTCGGGCAGAACAAAAGAGGTTGCGGGACGGGATCGAGGATCAGTTAAAAGAAATTGGAGACTCCGAGTGAGTTGAATAACTATGCCGCTTTTTACCCTCTTACGCGAAAGTTGTACTGGTAGGTTTCCCATCTATCAGTTGCTTTCTTTACATCTTTTGCCCATCGTCCACGAAGAACTAGAACCTCATCCCCTATTAGCAGACGTTCTTACTCGGTCAACGTCTTTTCGCGAAGTGGACTCTATGTATCACGCACTCCTGACTTCACACCATCTTATATCTCCCAATAAACGGAGAAATCTGCAAAATTGGTCTGCATCATTATCAATATCAGGTTTTGCGAAAACCGGATATCCTGGAGTAATTTACGCATCCGGATCGAAAGACGACGTTGAAGAGTTTGTCAGAAACATCAAAGCCATGCAGTGGTTGGCTTTGAAGGTCCGGTTCGTTGAAGAGCTAACAAGGAGTGAACCCTCAGGCGTTGAAGACAGACGCTGGTCCGAATTCCAGAAGGTTGGAGAGGTGGTTGAAGAGATGCGCAGGTTAGGGAGGGAACAATACATCGTCGAGATGGGCATTGGGAGTGCATCAAAATGAATTTTGTTCAAGCTACGAATACCAGGAGAGTCTATGAAACCACATTGAAGTGCCTTCTCGAAAAGTTGATTCTCGCTTCACACAGAAGAGTTTGGCTTACCATCCTCGTTTCAAAGTGGTCCATCGGGATTCACTTTCTGAGCCTCCTTGTCCCACTGATTATTCCCGCTACTCTGTAGTGGGTTTCTGTATCTTGCCCGGCTGTAAGTCTACATGTTAATCGACATACCTTCCTTTGTTTAGATTGAATGGCGGCAGATTGTGTAACACCAAGGGCTCCGTATACCATAAAAACCATTGTGGTTGGGCGTCTTTAGAACTCGGGAACGCCATGCATAGCAATGGCTCATACTATCGGTAATAAACGGAGGCTCAGAGGTCTGCCGTTCACAGGTGGTCTAGTCAAACTGGAACCAAATCATGAAGACAGATCTTCTACTAGATATATGTTTTTCGAAGTAAGTGATAATGATAAGGAGGCCAGCACCAAAGTTGCTCCACACCCTATCCACTTGTTGTGTACTCGGGCACGCGCCGAGGTCGTTCTACTAGATCTAGATGCATTCAAAACAAAGGAAAGGGCAAAGATTGCCCTCGTTTTGAAACAAGGTTAATGCTTTGCTACAAACAAGATTCAGGAAATCTACAGATGATCTACTCTTTGTGGAATCTGAAGTCGTTCTTCTTCCGCGATACGTTCCATGACTTTGACGACCTCGTAATCCCAATCAGTCCTGTAACACAATGTGGAGCCGATCACGGAGCAATAGGTCAAGGCCACTGCCATCCCTACCCACAAGCCATGCAACCCCATGTGACAGCGGAAAGCAAGCCAGACACCAAGGGGAAGCCCTTCATCGACGTGATCAGGGATAGACTTGTGAGAAAAATGATACGCCCATACCAACCATATAATAACCGCTTCAAGAGAGATTTATAACGCGATTCAAAGAAAGAAAACATTGATAACTGACCTGAAATATAAAGCAGCTCCGATGACCTACATCTTTTGTCAGCACTCAGCACGGCAATCGACAAATACTTCTCAATCATCGTTTACCTACCAGTTGACCCTTTGCCCGAATAATGCCAGAAGTCACAGCCGCATTGCCATCGACAACTTGATATAAGGCAATTAAAGGTATAACAGATGCAACCAGACTTATGACTTCTAGAAATGGTCAAACACCTTCAGTTAGACAACGTAGATATAGACATCCACAGCTTTACCAGGATCGTTGCTGAATATATAAGCCCAAACACCTCGAAAGGCCAAGTACACAGCACTATAACTCTGCTTCAACAAGATTGGAAGGGGAAATAGATAGATAGGCAATGGACCTCAGCATCAAGGATACTATCAAAGCCATCACGATTGAGGCGCTCGCTGCTGTCGAAGCTCGTTTGGCATCCTTTTTGCCCAGGAGATTGCCAACGCTGGAGGCATTCTTATGAATCACCAAGCTATACGCAAGAAAGAAGGCCTACCGGATGGCAGTTGCATTTGACAGAGCATACGGAACTTGAAAAGTCATTGAAGATGACGTCAACAAGACGGATTGTGACGCGAGTGAAAGAGGATTGAGACTGTCATTAATGGTTAGTCTCAAATTATTCACGCGGGAACGTCTCTTACAAAGATGCAGCAAGCGCAAGAAGTTCCCAAGACCACCACTCTGCGGCTGTTTGGCCTAAATCATGAAATTGTCAGACTGCAAGGACTTGCTTCCAATTCATTGTCTTACCTACTCCCGCTATTCCCAAGCGCGCCAGGAACGGAAGATGGGTGAACATCCTGAACGATATTGGATGCCAGGCAGTCCTCGGCGTGAGATAGGTACCGTATATTATAGAAATCACAAACACGAGAGTGTGAGATAACGATGTCGCGATGGGTGCACCGACAAATCCTAGGCGAGTCGCACTCGGACCCCAAACTTTGTCCAACTTTTGCTCGAAGTGATTTTCTATTTCAAAGTGAGACACACTTACCTAAGACGTAGTTCAAAAAAAGGTTTACAGGGGCGACAAGCAGATTTATCTGTGTTTGAATCCCAAACAAACCTATTGAAAAATATCCAGTTACAAAGCACAAGTATTGAGATGGATAAGCTAAAATCTACCTTGCGACTGAAAATAGCGTCTACGTAAATGTATCAGCCATATGCAGGGAATATATGCGGAGACAAGCACACCGAGAGATACAATTGAAACCAAAGGCTAGATAGTCACAATGGTAAGATGGAAGACAGGTCAAGACATTCTGTTGAGATCAGACCAGGTAAACCAAAAGCAAGCCAGCGAAGGTACAATGCAGCGAGTCTCGCAATTTCAGGATCTTGTTTTATATATAGAAGGATATTTTCCGCATTGAGCCAAATCGTTAGAATCGGCTGAATGAACGAAGAAGTAGATTCAAGACTTGCAGCACTGCAAGTTGAGCAGACTTGCCATTAGCGCAAAGGAAACGACAACTCCTGAAGCCAATGTGGTTGAAATCTGCCAAATGAGCACCAAAAATCACATACCCATGCGTTGAGCCCATAGGCCTACCAGGTGAGGCTGGGAAGACGTAAAGGCAGATGGTAGCAATGTATCGAGGACACTTGTCAACCCATGTAGGATGCAATAACCGGTCACACTTGCGGTCATGGAACCTAAGCTAGCGGCCCCTAGTGCGGATGTTGAGATATGTCCAACAGCAACGACTTCAACAATGATTAGGCTAAATTCAAGCAATTGAGATCTGTTGAAAGATTTTATCAGTTCCAGACACCCATGTCGTCGCTGAAGATAACTACACAAGAGCAGGCAACGCATAGAGGGCAATTTTTCGCATCTCATTCCCAAGAATAATATGTTCATTCTCGGGAGTGGGGTCTTGTTGCCTATCTCCTAGCAGTGGTGTCGATTCCATTGTGTAGTCGATTGAACAGTGTTTACCTATTTTGCTTCCCAGTCGGGAGAATCAGGACAGTCGGTCCGAGCCTGAGATGACACATAATGCATAAAGATGCAACATGCCAAGGGTCTCGGGGTCAACATATGCGTTACCACTGATCCAACATCATATTCGATCGACTAGACACGAAGACTTTGGGAAAAGATAATTCACGATTGAAGACACTGCAAATTGAAAGATTCAAAGAAAAGTTGCCCACATGATTTCAAGTCCCGATTTGATGTTGATAAGATCGCTTGGTGCCGACTGCCGGCAGTGATATTCATCTTATCTCTCCCATTAGTTGTATTGGCTGTCGATAAGTACATTTATCCCGGCTGATTTATCGAAGCACCCTCAGGCACGTTAATCTCAGGTTCGGCGCCGGGGTTCTCCCGGTCAGTTTACCTTTTCCTTTTTGGGCAACCCTTTTTTTTTGCTGATGCTGCAAAAGGAATTCGTAACACCATGAAGTAACACCATCCAGTAAGTAACACCATCCAGTTGTTCCTCATAGATTACCATGAAGTAACACCATCCAGTCGTTCCTCATAGATTATCATTATTGTTGTTATGTTGCTTTACGCTAGTTGTGTCACTCATTCCTGAACTCTTTTCTTGGCTGTTCCTCGGCTGTTCCCTTGTGGCGTGGTGCCCGAAAACTTCGAAAACTTTGAGGATCTTTCCAAACCAGACACGCAGACACGCGCACACTGCAGCCCACAAGACACTTCTCTTCAGGTCTTACACTAATGACTCTTCTGAACATCCTACCCTCGCCACCTCTCTTTTTTACGTTCTTCGTCCGTTTTGCCATCTCGCTAATTACTTCCACTCTCAAATCCTGTCGTGACTCCCGCCGCAACGCCCGCCGTGACGCCTTCCTAGAACAGGGTTTGGCATTGGCAGAGACTGGTGCTGAGGACACGTCGGCAGAGGCCTTGAAGAGGTCAGTGGTGTAGTGCAATCTTCTCTCATGTCCAGATATTGATAATTGATAATTGCTCTTCTCACATTTTCTCAAGGGCTGGGTTTTCTCAAGAGCTGGGGATACCAGGAAATATTAATGAGAGTCAGAGTGGTGCTGACCCATTGAAAGGACCATAGGACGTGTTGAAGCCGATACATTGCAAGGACTAGGACTATAGGACGTGTTGAAAGGATTGTAGCAGTACACAGACAGGTGTAATGGGTTACAGTAACGGTAGCCAGACATGCTGACCTTTGTTGCCCGAAAATTAAATAAAAGTTTCACTAAAGAAAGATGTTTTCAAAAGTACTTGTAGTACATTCTTAAGTTGCCCCTTGAGCGTACATAGGTTTACATCCCGCAAATTACACACTTGTGGATATGTTTACATCTCGCATGGGATTTGAATCATATTTTGTACTTTGTGATTCTCATCGATGATCTGTCAAAATGACAATGTTGCGAAACCAGATACCCAAAGCCATGCAGATGCTTACCTCAGCCTCAGGGCATGAGCAAATTTGAGCTGTTTTATGGATGTGCTTGGTGCTGGTATTGAGCCGATTGACAATCTGTCATATTCCCAGTGAAATAATAACGGCCATGGAAATGCTACGCCACACAAGTGATCTTGTGTCAACATCGAACATAGATGGTAAGCACTAATGTACTCCGCAACCACGGTAGAAATCGCCAATGGTGAATATGAACGATGGTAAATAGAATTGGCATGGCATAAAAATGGTTAAAACGGGTTCTACACTTCGTGTTGGCACATTAGTATGACAACTTGATGCTTAGACGTCCCAACAGAGAGTTGGATGGGGTACCAACAAAGAAATCTGTACCATATCACCTTATGAGAAACACATTTCGGTTCAACCTAGAGTGAATCCATTTGAAATGCACACATACGGAAATACGGCGTGGGCAAATGGAGAATTGAAGATTCATCTCAACAGAGTACCACATCATACGTGAAAAAATCAACCCGGAGAAGCCTCTCACAGAAGCAATCAGGCACGCTAGCGCTACTGGAGTTGATCAATAGAAAATATCATTTTCTTCTCCTTTCTTGATGACTCACGTTTCTGGATACGCTTCCTGTTCACTCCTGTTTCTGAGCTCGCGATGTTGTTCACTTGGGGCTGATCAGATCTCGGTTACCTCGTTTAGTTGTTTGGAGAAGCAATTAGAAGCAAGAGTAGAAGCTTGTCCGAGTCTGTAAAGTTATTCTTTCATGGAACGTCCTTTCTGATGCTTCACCCAACCTCTTTAACATATTCAAACACACTGGAGTGCTCTCGAAGCTCGGGCTCTTACTGTTGCCTTTCCACAACCAAGCCCTCTGCGCAAAAAAGCATGAGCGAAGAACAATCAGTAGGAATAAGAGCAGAACAACCATCTATGCGAATCTACGAACAGTCGCAGATGTTTTACGACGTACTGCAACAAATCTGGATGGACACAACAAATGAACCAGAAAAACGTAAATCAACCAATTTGTTACAAAAGTTGTTGATGCAGTCAGTCGCACAGATCGTTATAGGACAGAGCTGGATAATTGGGTGACAGCTTGCAAACACCTAATTCATCGCCAGATTGTACAAATGCCAAGAGGCAACAACCTTACTTGGACCATAGCACTGGCTATTTTTCACAGTGAGTAACCTTATCAGTCATTGATCTTCCTCTCATGATGTCGAGGTTGTGATATAGACAAAGCGACACATTCCGTGCATGGTGTTGGCACTGGGCGTACCAAGGGAACAGCGGAGGAAGAGGCCGCAAGAGCTGTCTTGGAAACACTCAGAAGGGAAGGGATGTACTGGTCTTGACGTTCAGTGAAGGCAACAATGTATTAAAAATGGGCTAATACACTAAAAAATTACATGGTTAGTTGCTGAGGAGAAATATGAGTTCCAATCTGCCTACCTGCTTTCAACACAGGTCAAGAGTCAGGTCAGGACGGTCAATGAGCTTTGGGAGTGGGTAGGTAGGCGTCGGCTCAGAAGTGAGGATGTTATGGTGGCAGTCAATGAAAAGCAACATTTGTTTGCCACATTGGCCTTGCAAATTCAACGCAGTCCAGATGCTCTCATCCCCGGTCGCAGTTCTTGGTATGATATCTACGACAGTTGCTTCAAGAAAATTCCTCCTATTGATGTCCAGGTAGCCAGATGGAGACACCCATTGGGGACCGAATAGGCGAACACGGCAGCCAGTTTGCATGGGCTGCCTGACTGTGGATGTTGCAACAGGCACCCCATCAATTGGGCTATAAGCTATCTCCAAAGCACGGTACGTCTTCTCCATCTGGAGATTGGAGATTGGTGGATTGACATTGCAGCGACAAACTACAAATTTGGCGTTGTAGTGGGGATGCTGGAGTGCGGATGGTTGGAGGGATTGGGTGAGCTCTGGGGGCGAGCGGAGGACAGAAGTTCCGCCATCAGAGCCGGGACTAGTACTACTGTAGTAGTAATAGATGGGTACAATAGTCATGAGAGACAGGAGTACACGAGAAATGATTTGGTTGGTGAGTTGGAACACTGCCAATGAAGTGCAGATGGGTGAAGTTGGCGTATGTAGCTTGTATGATAAAACCATCTTCTAGATATGGGCTCAAATGGGAGTGAACTCCCAGGATGAGTATCTAGATATTGCGTTATGGATTTTGCCTTGTTGATTTGGGTCTCGAGGGCCGCACAAGATCATCTAGATTTTGCGTCGCTGATTCTGGTCTTGAAGAGACGCCCAAAAAGATTATCTAGATTTTGCGCTGCTGTCTCAAACACAGCCCAGATGTAAAGTGATGGAAAGTTCCCAGTGAACTTGGTGAGTCTCACACAGGATGGTATCGGTAATCCCCAGTGTAGCAACCCTCTCCCTAAGGCTGGGTAAGCTAATTTGAAATGGTAATGGGGTCAAGGCTCACATGTTTCTCAATAAGCGCAAAACGCTGTTCAAATCGTATTTACAGCATCCTTGGATTTTTTTGTAGCATTCACTGATCAGGAAAGTTCAAAGGGCTGTCGCAGAATACTTGTTGGGCAGATTTTCAAAGGCTACCTCTAGAAGGTCGGTGTCAATGCTGTCTTGAGTGTATTGTGCGGTGGCTTTGCAACAGCAAAAAATTCCTCGTTTGTACGACATGAGCGTCAACAAGTTGCAGGCTTTTGGGCTTTTATCACTAGCATACATGGGTAGGCATATGGTGTCAAGATCCACACACCAACGACACAGAAATGTTGCTGTGATCCCTGTAACTCAGATAGCTCGCGGGTGTCACTTGATGGGAAAACATAATTCCAGGATTGATCGCGCTTGGTTGACAGACAATGTCACTGAAAAAGCTCCCCATTTTTTTGTCAATTGTTACCTACATGTTGATACTTTCTCAACAATGAAATAGTCTTTGCTATTTATCTCCCGGTCATCATCTCCATCAACTCAAAGAAACTGTTGAGGTAAATGGGCATGCTTGTGATTCAGAGATGGCAGGCGAGGGTGGGCAAGGCCAAGCGATGGTCAAAAATGAACAATGGTGCGGTGGTTGTGATTGAAGACGAACGATGGTGCTGCCGCTTGAAGACGAACAATGGTACTGCCGCTTGAAGACGAACGATGGTATGGTAGTTGAAGACAAACGATGGTGAGGCATACATTATCTTGTATCAACGTATCCGATCCCCACTCCGTCAGTTCCTCACCTCAAGAACACACGCGCATTTATTGACTGACTCCAGAAGAAGGGCAGGGATTTTTTTAGAGAGATTGTTGACAAGGCAGATGAGATAGCAGATTGAATACTAGAT
>JABAJX010019901.1:16676-26838 GCA_018221735.1 Termitomyces sp. K1Aa | reverse complement strand
GCGCATCCTTCAGAACACAATAGTACTGATGGGAAAAATCTACCAAGAAAGTGGCCAAGACTTGCTCCAAGTCCTGAACCATTGTATGAGCATTGCCCACTATAATATCTTCATGTCTCACAGTTTACAGAGATGTCTCTCAAGACTTGGAACAATGGCAGAACACTCAAGCAGAGGTCACGGTCCCAGTTCCAAAGATGAATCTGACATGTCTATTCCAGTTCCATGCAATATCCACCCCACTATTGAGAAATATATTCAGGCCAAGCATGCAGAATTGAAGGAGGAATGGGCAAAGAGGCACACATTAGAAGAGGAACTGGAGACAACACAAGCAAAGTTGATAGTGTTGAGGAGCATGCAAAGAAGATTGCTAGAGAATTGTCATTCTATGGTATCCATCTGATGTCTAGTGCTCACATATGATTGAATTCTGGTCTCTATTGTATCCTACAAGCTGTAAACTACCTGTAATTGTGACAATAATACACTGATGTTTTCTTTTGGCAGAGGCAACCATATCAGACCTGATCAGTACTGGTCAGCAATGATCAGCCTGATGGCATCCTGGTGAGCCTGATGGGTACCTGATCAGGCAAAATATGGTGTCTGCATAAACCTGATCAGGCCTGATATGCCCCTCAGGCTTGGCAATGCCTGATAAGCCAATTACAGTTTTTCCAACAAAGGACATGCTCTCCAGCTCCACTACCAACTCTGTCACTATCAAGTCTGAGGATGCCCTTGCAGCTCAAGGCAGGAACCCTGCTAGGCCTAGTAGCTTATTGGTTGACAACAAGGGCAATCACTGGTGTGATCTCAAGTCCAATAGATGCTATCACTGTGGCAGGAAAGATCATCATGCCTATCCCTGTATCTACAACATGCCTTGTAATATCAAGGACCACATCATGAAGAAGCCCTGCTCTGGCTTACCCTCCCATTCACCCTTCCGCTCTCCACCCCACTATGCCTGTATTGCTGATGCTGATGCTGTACCAGTCCATGCTAGCATTGCCTATACTAGTCTTTTTGAACCTGACCCCAATTATGTTGAACCCACCTCTGATGATGAATGGTACACAGCACTCTCTGCTCAGGAGCGAGCCCCTTGTGTTATTTGATGGATATTTTGGATTTGGTGGGAGTATCTTGCTGTCATGTTGGACAGGTGGGAGTGTTGAAGTGTTAGGGGTGCCTGCATCTGACAGCCCCCAATCCTAACATATACATACACAATTAGTTTAGTTCTGTATCATTCCATAGACTTCCTTCACTGTTGCCAATACACTCGCTTGTGTCATCTCATGTTTGGTGCATTGTGTGCATCTCTGTGGACCTGAATAGGTTTCTTGTGTCTCTCTCATGTGTTTTCTTGTGCCTTTCTACCCCTTTGCCATCTCTACCTTTAACAGATGCTTCACATTCAACTTCCAGATACAGGTGCCAAACTATGGTGGCATGATCTTCTACAGAGTCAGAATACATAGGGTTATGTTATGTAGGACAGCATCTGGCATAGTTACAAAGTTTATGTAATAATCAAACCACCATCATTCTCACCAAGAAGGTGCAATACTGTTTCTGCACCAAGCACATCCAACAAAAATACTATTACTTGTGGAACAACCTAGTGGTTAAAGGGCAAGCGGTTGTATATTACATTCCTACAGAGAACATCGTGGCCAACATCTTCACTAAGGCTCTCCTTCACAAAGCAAAAGTGGAAGTGTTAAGAAATGAGGTTGGAACTAACCTCACTCAAAAGTCATGTGTATTCAGACAAGTAAAATATGTTTTTTCTTGTTGGACATACCTCATTTCATTTGTCTCAAAGTGTGACTGAGGTATGCTGTTTTTGTTATATACTCACTTACTGTTACTTACTATCACCTTAGACATGTGCTCTGTTATCTAAGTAATTAATCAAAGTTTGTTTCATTCATTCTGAAGTCCAACTGAAATGCATGCTCCACTATCTAGCTCTTCAACTATGCTTCACTTCCATTGACAATCCTTGAAAGCTCTCTTGAATAAATTTAGAATAGTAAAGGACCACTGTGCTATGCAGGCTGCTTGTGATTTCACTGCTGAAGAATGTCCTCATTCTTTATTATTAAATCAGTCTGTTCTTATTCCTGCTTCAGGCTTAGAAATGTTTCTAAACTGACACTTGTTGTTCTTGTGAACAGGACTATGATGCTAATACTGGTGTGCTTGCTTCTTCCTCCTACAAGCACAAAGCTAACAAAGTGAATCTTTTCTCTACTAGCTGATGTCCTCAGGCTAATCTTCAATTGTGTCAACTGGGAATATATGCACCAAGCATTAGGACTTGTCCTGCCTATGATCAACAAAAAAATCACTGCTCAAGGTCTTCTGCCTCTTGCAGTCTTCCAGCTTGTTGAAAAATTAAAGCAAGATTGGACATTGATTGTATAGTGTCAGGATGGCTTGTTCCAAATGCTTCTTTGCGAAAAATGAGAACTTGCTGCTCAAGCTCCTCTGCCTCTTGCAGCCTTTCAGCTTGGCACAATGTCATAGCAAGATTGGACATGGCTTGTATAGTATCAAGATGGCTTATTCCAAATGCTTCTTTGCAAATAGTAAGAACTTGCTCCTGAAGGTTTTTTGCCTCTTGCAGTCTTCCAATCTCTTGCAATGTTATAGCAAGATTAGTCATAGCTTGAATGGTATCAGGATGGCTTTTTCCAAATGCTTCTTTGCGAGCATTTAAAACTTGCTGCTCAAAGTCTTCTGCCTCTTGCAGTCTTCCAGCTTGGTGAAATGTCACAGCAAGATTAGACATAGCTTGTATAGTATCAGGATGGCAAATTCCAAATGCTTTCCTATATAAAAAAAGAACTTGCTGCCCAAAATTTTCTGCCTCTTGCAGCTTTCTAGCTTTGCGGCATGTTATAGCAAGATTGGACATAGCTTGGATGGTATTAGGATGGCTGACTCCAAATGCTTCTTTGCAAGCAGTAAATACTTTCTGCTCAAGGTCTTCTGCTTTTTCTAGCCTTCCTGCTTGGTATACTGTCACAGCAAGATTAGACATAGCTTGGATAGTATCAGGATGGTTCATTCCAAATGCATCTTTGCAGACAGTAAAAACTTGCTGTTCAAGATTTTCTGCCTCTAGCAGCCTTCCAGCCTGCAATAATGTTGCAGCAAGATTTGACATAGCTTTTATAGTGGCAGGATGGCTGGTTCCAAATGCTTCTTTACAAGCAGTAAGAACTTGCTGATCAAATTCTTCTGCTTTTTTCAACTTTCTGGCATGCCGTAACGTCACAGCCAGATTGGACATGGCTTTAATAGTTTCAGGATGGCAAGTTCCAAATGCTTGTTTGCATGTAGTAAATACTTCTTGGCTAAGATTCTCTGCCTCTTCCAGCCTTCTAGCTTGTCGCAATGTTACAGAAAGATTGGACATAGCTTTGATAGTATCAGGATGGCTACTTCCAAATAATGTCTTACAAGCAGTTAGAGATTGATGTCCAAGGCTTTCTGCCTCTTGCAGCCTTCCTGTCTGCCGCAATATTACAGCAATATTGAACATAGCTTGGAGAGTATCAGGATGGCCAGTTCCAAATACCTTCTTGCGAGCAGTAAGAACTTGCCACCCAAAGTCTTCTGCTTCTTGCAATTGTCCAGTCTGCCACAGAGTCACAGCAAGATTTGACATAGCTTCTATAGTGTCAGGATGGTTACTTCCAAATGCTTTGTTACATGCTATCAGTACTTGCCGCTGAAGATCTTCTGCTTCTTGCAGCTTTCTAGCCTGCTGCAATGTAATAGCAAGATTAGACATTGCTTCAATAGTGTCAGGATGATTATTTCCAAATGCTTTTTTGCGAGCAGTAAGAACTTCCTGCTCAATATTTTCTGCCTCTTGAAGCTTCTCAGCCTGCCACAATGTTGCAGCAAGATTGGACATAGCTTGAATAGTATCAGGATGGTTGGTTCCAAATGCTTCTTTGCGTGCAGTAAGAATTTGACGCTCAAGATCCTCTGCCTCATTCAGCTTTGCAGCTTGCCACATTATCACAGCTAAATTAGCCATAGCTTTTATAGTGTCAGGATGATTAGTTCCAAATATTTCTGTGCGAGCAGTCAAAACTTGATGACTAAGATCCTCTGCTTCTTGCAGCCTTCCAGCCTTCCACAATGTAGCAGCAAGACTAGACAAGGCTTTGATAGTGTCAGGATGGCTGGTTCCAAATGTTGTTTTGCATGTAAGAACAGCTTTTTTTCCAATATCCTCTGCTTCTCTCAACTTTCCAGTCTTTCGCAATGTTACTGCAAGGGTGCACATAGCTTGAATAGTATCAGGATGGCTAGTTTCAAATGCATCTTTACAAGTAGTAAGAACTTGCTGGCTAAGGTCTTCTGCCTCTTGAAACTTCCTAGCCTGCTGCAATGTCCCAGCAAGATTGAACATGGCTTTGATAGTGTCAGGATGGCTGATTCCAGATGCTTTTTTATAAGCAAAAAGTGCTTCTTGTCCAAGATCTTCTGCCTCTTGCAGTCTTCCAGTCTGCTGCAATATTCTAGCAAGATTTGACATGGCTTTGATGGTGTTAGGATGGCTACTTCCAAAAACTTTTTTACAAGCATTGACAAGCTGTTGTTGAAGTAGCTTTGCATCCTCCCATAAGTATCCTAAAATAAAAATTTGTCCCATTGCCTCTGCTCCTTGAACAGTGATATTCTCCACACTCATCAATTTTAACAAAAATTGTATATGTGGAACCCATTGTATCACATCATTATAGCTACTGTCTTGTTTGGTGATACAATAAAATAACTGTTGTGCACAATTTTGTGCTTTTGTTCTCTCTTTTTCTGATAATGACTTGTATAACCATACATGAACAAGTGAATGAATATTTATGACTTCCACACCTTTTCCAGTCATTTCAATCAAAGAATAGGATCTAAGATCATCAAGTGCCTTCTCTATAATATTGTTATTCCAATCTCCATTTTCACTTGTGAAAAAATCCAATAGCTCTTTTATTTCCTGTGTATCTAATTCAAAATAATCAGGCAAGTAATCCCAAGCCTTTTGCAAAATCTTTACAGGAATTCTAGAATTATGTAATACACTACATAGCTTAAGAAATTGTTTTGCTTTTTTATCCAGTTTTTGATAACTAAGATCCCAGGTAGCAAAAATAGACAATGAGTAACTATCCATGTCTTGCATTTTGGCTTGTACAAGATATTTCAGCTTGTCTCTTTTGTATCTCTCTAGGTATTGACATAATGTGACATGCTTGTTATAATATAAATATCCACCTGCTTGCACAATAGCTAAAGCAAGTTGACCCAGCTCTTGAACAAGTTCTTCTGCACAAGTCTGCTCATTTCCTGATACATCAACCCTTTGACTAGCTTTGAATAAGATTGCCAATGAATCTCCATCTGACATTCTTCCAACCTTATGTGAATGTTCAGGTGCATACTTTGTACATGCTTCATTTCGGCTTGTTATGAGAATATTTCCATGCCCACAATTAGGGAAAAATCTCCAAAGATCAAGGTCAGGATTATCAGCATTGTCAAAAATAATCAACCATTCTGTTGTTTGATAACAAAGCCAAGCGAGAGCAGTAGTGGAACTGGGCTCAGCAAGTTGAGCATTATATGCAATCTGTCTGAGAAACTGCTCAATTGACTCTCTTGAGTTTGCATCAATCATGTAAATTAAAGAGAATCTGTTGAATTTCATCTTGAATAATTTCATCATGAAGTATCTATATTCATACCTGCTTTTAAATTTTTATGGAATTGCAAAGCAATTTGTGTCTTGCCAGCTCCACCCAATCCATAGAGAACAAAATGTTTTTGAACATCCAGTTGCAATGAAGGTGTATCATTGATAAAGTATTTTTCAAGTTTGGACAATACATCTGTTCTTCCAATAAACAAAGAAGATGGAGCAGGAACAGGAGGAAGAAGTCTTTGTCCAGATATTTCTTGCCTAGTAGTACTTGATAATGTTGATCCAGCTAGTAGATGTCAATTAGTCTTTAATTCCAAGAGAAGAAAAGTTTCATACCTAGCAATTGTGAAACTTTTATCTTTGATAAATAAGTCTTAGAATGTGTTTTAATATCTCCCATTCTGTTCCAGTCATCCAAAGCCATTTTTTGAAGACCCTGATCTATACTTAGCCGATAAAAAACCCCAGGCAAATTTTTATGTCGCCTTTCAAGATCTTCAACAGCAGCTTCACATCTAGTACATATATCAAGCAGAAGATCCACTGATTTCTTAGTAAAGACCTTGGTGGGTTTCCATGCAACATATCCAGGATGTCCTGCTCCTATGCTCACAATACAAGCAACTGGTTGAGCAGAACCAAACACCAATTCAGCCTCTTCAAGAACAAGGCTGGTAGGATTATTGTATCCGAGACTGGCACCAATAAATCTCTCACTTAATCCTTCAGAAGTTATAGAAACAGCTTTGAAGAATTCAGGAAGAGCAGTAGTGGCACGAGCAGCTTCTAGCACACTACAGTTGTATCCTTGATTAGCCTTTACCTCATAAGATCTAAAGATATGAGGAGACATATTAATATTTGCAGAAGGAAGAGCTGTGACAAAACTTCCAGAAGTTCATATTCAGCTTAGACAAAGTAGAAAACAGCTTCTCAAATACCTCTTGCAGGTTGGAGGATGATCCTCTTGCATCAAGATGTCGACTGGAAAGCCAGCTGACCTCAAGATGTCTTCCATCTCATAAACAAAGGTGGAAGCCTTGAACTTCTCTTGTCTTGTACTGAACTTCTTGACATCAGAGTAAACTTTCTTGCTGAAGGTGACATATTTTTCAATAGCCAATCCAACTGGCATACGAAGTCGTCCAAGCATCAATGCAATGATACTTAGAAATGATCAATTCGATACAAAACCAACAATCTGGAAGCCCGGGGCACGTACCCGCCTGTTCCAACTCCACCAATGATATCAAAATAATCACAGGGCTTGGGCACAGATTCAGCCTTCTCCAAGTGCTTGAGCCGGTGCATAATTTCCTGAAGTATAAAAAGCTCAGATATTCCTCGAACACCACCATCATCTAGAGATTGTCCCAATATTGTTAGAAACCGTGCTTTAGAGCAAGATAAGCATACCTAAGGCTAGGAGCCTTAATCCACGCTCAATCTTAGGAGTATCGGTGCTCTGCATTGCAGTCTTGCTCAGTGCTGATGGGGGTTCGATGGAAATGAAAGAGATGTGAGTGTGAAATAGCTTCATCAATATCTCGAATCTCACGCTTGGACCATGCTAGCAAAGATGTGCGCGATGTGCGCATGAAGAACATCTCTGCGGGACGTTCCCGATGCATTACGACCAGGACTCATAAAGACAGCGTGTTGAGGCTGTACTATCTAGATTATCTTGCTCACTGTCCAACATAATTAACGTCGTCTTCATAGGCTGTTTTCAACGCCTTCTTTTTGTACGCTTTGAACCAGATCTACATTTCCCTGACCTTAGTCTTGGAAGAAACAGGCGGTTGGTTGAGTGTCTACTGCATTCCCGGGGTACATCGTCCTGTAAGCTCCGAGATGCGGTCGTGCTTTCAGATGACAAGTTCTAAACATCTCCCAAAGGAGATCGAAGCGACGTCAACTATACAGGGATTGTAAAAGAGGTCAATGGAGATGAATGTGGGCAACTTGATGTATTTTTAGTGCATATACAAACATGTGCTTGAACTACACCTCGAAATAATGATCAATGCGGCAATGGAGAGGTCGACGCTCAGTCATGTACAAGGTCATGACCGCAAAGCAGGAAGTTTAATGGCGGTGGTGACGTAGGAGGTATGTCGACCTCAGAGACTCATGAGACTGCCATAAGAGACGTAGGGAGGACTCGAAAGCCTCAATATTTATGACGTTGCCGCCGGGTCGACGTACACATCGTGCGGTGAAGGAGAGGTGTGTGACACCCCGGACTAATGTGAAGCTCGCAGCAGCTCGATACGCAATGACGGGCGACCTAGGGACTATCATGGTCCAAGGTCCTTATAGTAGGTAGGTAGCGGAGATCGAGGATCATCAATCAGCATTTGGGCGATTGCAGGCTGTGGAAGCAACGGCTCGGCAATGCGGGCGTCGACGACAAAAATAGACGGGGTTTGCAGAAACCTAGACTAGGTGTCAGGTATAGTCATCACAACATAGAGCTCTGAACATTTATCCTTGCTATAGTCGAGGTAGAAATTTTTGGCATGGATGTAGGGTAGGAATTGTCATTTTAGTCAGATGGAAGTCGATGGTCGGGGGCTGAAGTAGAGGAAGGAAGTGCAACTCGAAGTCATAACGGTGGCAATTGCTAACGCTAACTTGAAGGAACTGTCGAGGATCAATGAAAAGTCTGCCAGACAAGCGTGATGCATGACGCGGACGGGCCAAAAGTTTTGAGCGCCGCGCGCGTGCTGGCAGGGAAAATTCCCGATTATGTAAATCTTGAAGAGTCCACGCGACGTCCTCGACAGCTTTCATTTCTCCTGTGAACAGCGAGTCTTAGTGAGCAATTCTATTGCTTCTACTTACATATACACAATAAAAATCGACTGCGGCCCGACATCTTGCACAGGATGGTACATCTCGTAACTAATCGACACAATTTCTCGTCACTAGTTCATCTTATATATATCCTGTTTTGATACAGAAGGCAACTCTTCGACCATGTGAGCTTTGCACAGCACCTTTCCAAAGATCGCTCTGTTCGAGATTTCGTATGGAGAATAAGGTTCGAGGATTCAAATGCACACTGCCCATCTCACTTCATCATACCTCAGCCTCAATGGCACTTTATCGCCCAAGACCCCCCCTCGCTTTCGACTCAACTGGGAGTAGTCTGTCAGAAATGTCAGAACACACGGATGACACCGATTTCACTGTGCCTGGCCTTGGTTCTCTTACTGGTAAAGCTATCAAGGCGCTTGGGAACCTGACACTACGCGGATTGGATCGTATCGTCATATACAGGCGCTTGAAAACTGTGTTGCCACAATTAACCCACACAGAGGTGCAGGTTGAAGAGCAGTCGGACATCGCACAGGCGTACAATGACCTTTTGGAACTTACGAGGCTTTATGGGTGATATGATACTCTGTTATCTCAACATAAGATTCTAGGCCTGGGATGTATAATAAGGAACTCCAAAGAACTGCAATTTCACTTCTGGTTACTCAGGTCAAAAGTGGCCATATTCACCAGCTCACACAGGCACTCGGTCGATGGCATCCAGATAACCTCGAAGTGTTTCTGCGGAAGATGCTTTATATAACAAAGAGGTAGGTGATTTGTAGCATACACAATATCGATCTTTATTCCAGAACATAGTGTCAAGACCGCTCAGGATATCGATAATGTGGTTCAATGCGAGATCACGCTGACATTGCCACAAACTCTGCGTTTAATGGCTCGAATTTCAACTACAGGAAGTTCTGCATATCAAGTCGTACTCGCCAATGGCTTTCTGGTTGCATTCGCAAATATTGTCAAAGAAAACTTTGCACTGTCTAGCCTATCGGATATTTATGGGTCTCTTTTGTATATATACACCAGGTCAGTGGAACAGTGTCCGGAGAGACTTCTCGTACACCCAACCATAACGTCTTCAACCAGATTCGTTGAGATGCTCTCTGAGTGGGATGGGCAGGAAATAGATATACTTAATCCGAGTGTTCTTCTGGGTGCTGTCAATCCCGTCTGGTGAGTCTTTGATCCTCTTCTCAAAACTCATATTTTGACGGACATGAAAACCAAGGTATGCACGCTTTAGAGGTGAAATTCCATCCATTATAGAAGAAACCACTAGCGATCCGAGATATCCTCATACAGTGACGATCCCCAAAAGCTGACTTGAATTGTGACCTTTCAGGACAAAATCCAAACCCGACGAGGAATTCTGTGCACTCGCGACAAATGAACAGCATCCAATTCTTACAGTGATGACCTATTTTCGCAAGTTGACGAAAGGGTATGGAAACTTCCAAGATTATTAAGTAAGTACCGTCTTGATAAGTATTCTTAGAGGCTACTTGGATGCCTGCCTTCTCCTTCGAAACCACGGTATTGTTATTAACTTTCTCTTATGAATGTAAGGGTTGAATAAACAAATGAGTG
>JABAJX010019900.1:12756-26869 GCA_018221735.1 Termitomyces sp. K1Aa | reverse complement strand
CTTCCATGGGACTACGCCTGATTTGCGATTGTACCACGAGGTTTGATCTCACTACTTTCGACGGATTTGCGTCGTCTGCCGCACCAGAAAATATATACCTGATGTTATGAGACTCAAGGCCCGAGAAACTCGTATCCGAAATAATTTGGCGGTTGCGGAATGTCGAGGGAACAAAGTAGTCTCCGATGCAGTGGATGAATTATATATCGGTATGTATGACACTCCACGTATGTGCCCGAATAAAAAAAATGCATAGAGACGGTGTATGCATAATGCATGATGGACGAACGCGGAGAGCGGACTGGTGTTCATGATCAGACATGAGAAGAATGTACGTGTACGTACCATACTCACACCAACTCAAACTAACCTAATCCCCCACCCAGTCTCCGTCGATCGACATAGCCATCCGCGCGCGTCAGCCTCCTTCCACCTCCACCTCCACACTCAGCCTCACAAAACCGCCCTTCGTCGCATTAACCACGCAAAGGGGACCGTGGCGCGCCTGTCCAGAGATGCACGAGTGCTCGTGGCGAAGCTCGGGGGTGTGGTTGACGGCGCGGGGACGGTGGACATGGACGTGGGGCGAATGGATATGGTGAGGGTGCGGATGCGAGTACGGGTGCGGGTGGGGAGATGTCACCTTTGATGCCGAGGGTGGATAAGGACAAGGCGAGGGCGGAGCCAGAGGAGCATGGTGCTTGGGCTTGCTGCATCGGCGGACGACGAGGGGTTGTTAGTATATGTCCCGTTTTACGTTGGTGAAAGATCTTTTTGTACGCTTTGAAGGGTGAAAAGGACTGAGTGATGATTTGAACGATGCTTTTCCAACCCATGAGTATGCATAAAACATTCTAAATCAACCCAATGACCGTCCAGCACTTTTTACAAGCCTCGAATCTTGCATAACGCACCCAGAGCTCCTAGCCTTCCCCTCAACCCTGCGTCCCCTCTTTCTTGCCCTCGGGATCGAGGATTAGGTTCCTCGCGAGCGGCCTCCTCAACCCACACATCCCTCTCCTCACCTCCTCCGGCACCCATCTGATCTCCTGCTCCCTCTCCAAATTCGCCCTCACGTCCCGTGTCGATTAGTTGGACGCGGGTTCGTTTACCCAAGGGGGATTTTTGCAGAGGGGTAGGAATGTGTAGCGTCGAGTTTGACGGCGGTGAGGATGAGAGAGATGTTCATGCACGAGTGAAGTTGATATTGGTCCTGGACGTGAGTGGTTGGATTTGGTTTTGATAGGGAAGAATAGAAGGAGGTAGGGCGCGCCGTCATATGCGCCGACGAGACATGGGGAACGTTTTGAGCTTGTTGGGATGATTTCCAGATTTTCTTTACTCGATTACAACCTGCCAGTACCATGTGACATTGGTTCAGTAGAAAAAGTGACGCAACACACTTGTAGATTAGCAACATATGGAACATGTAGGAGATATGAGGAGTTTTTTCTGAAGAACTGGTACCTGTGGACGAGCTGTATGAGCTTGGAAGAAGCACCAGTCAGACGACGTACCATCAGACCCAAGTGTCCTTCACGTGTGAAACAGAGGATGCTATCGAATAGAGTTCGAAAGCACGTGGTCACGGAAAATGCCGAGAGGGACGTGAGAGTCAGAGACCTTCAACTTTATTAATATGGCCTTGAAGCTCGGGCAAGCTTCGGGATATACAATAATGAATCAAGAGTGTGTCGGAGGGCTGGGTATTGACTTTTGACAGATCTCTAGTCAATCTCCATCATCATTAGTGCAACGAGTCGACGTGCACAAGGGAAGGAGAGGTGCACGCTCGTCCACGAACTCCACGGAACTCTCGTTATGATTGGCTTGGATTATTTCAAGAATCGCGGCTTATCCAAGGACACCAACTGCGGAACATACCGTGAATTCTCGTTTGTAAAGCCTCCTCATGCGATGAATAAATATAGTTCTGCCTTCCGATTCCTCTCACCTAGGCTAACATGAAACTCGCCTGGTTGTCATTATCTCTTTCTATTATGCTGAAGGCTATGCAGTCCTCAGCCGTGCTTCATCAGAGTATAGAGACCTTGCCCATAACAAAGTATGATTTTATCATTGTTGGCGGTATAGCAATCACGTTCTCGAGATCACTTTGGATTACTTATTAATTCTTCTTAGGTGGAACGGCAGGGAACGTCATCGCGAACCGCTTGACGGAGAACCCAAAGTGGAAGGTCCTTGTTATTGAAACCGGTCCATCGTAAGTACATACTCGCTGACCTCCTTGTCGGCAATGTAATTAATCTAGCTCAAAGCAATGAAGGGGTCATCAAATCTATCGTACCGTTTTTATACACAGAATTGACAGGGTCGCAATACGATTGGAACTATACAACGACTCCTCAACAGGCGCTTGGTGGACAAGTTTTCAGTTACACAAGAGGTCACATTCTTGGCGGGAGCAGCTCAATCAGTGTGTATGCTTTAATTCATATCCTGGATTGCTTGGGCGGCTGAGACTGACGTTTTGGTGCCTACAAAGATGGAATGTTCTACACTCGCGGTTCGTCTTCGGATTTTAACAGGTATGCGGAAGTAACCAGAGACGCGGGCTGGTCCTGGAAGAACTTGCAACGATACATTAGAAGGGTTCGTCCCATTTCTCCCCATCACCTACATTGAATTTACTAACCAAAGTCCTTTTGGAATAGAACGAACGCTGGACTACACCAGTGGACAATCACAATACCACTGGCCAGTTCAATCCTGCAGTACACGGCTTCAACGGGATCAATGCGGTCAGTCTCGTCGGTTATCCCCAAAGCATCGATCCACGCATCATTCAAACTACGAAAGACCTTCCCAGCGAGTTTCCTTTCAACCTTGACATGAACTCAGGAAACCCTCTTGGGCTTGGTAAGGCTTCCGGTATCCGCCCGGTATCTATCTGGCTCACGTTTTGGTAGGTTATATGCAACAAACTATCAAACAGGGTAAACGAAGCAGTTCGGCAACTTCGTATTTGGCGCCACAGTATTTGAATCGACCCAACTTGGATGTTGTCATCAACTCACGGGTCACTCGCATCATAAAAACGGGGAACTCTAACGGTCTCCCAGCCTTTGGAGCTGTTGAAGTTAGTCGTAACCATACGGGTATTCCAAGATTCAGTCTTTCATTGCTGAGAGGTTTAGCTGCTAACGCACTCTCATAGATCTCCGTAAACGCTTGTTTGCATCAAAAGAGATCATTTTGTCTAGCGGAGTGATTGGTACCCCACAACTCCTCCTGAACTCTGGGATTGGGGAATTTTCTGAGCTTCGTTCAATTGGGGTCGAGCCTGTTCTCCATTTGCCTGATGTGGGCAAGAATTTCCAAGATCAGCCTGCCACCGTGTTAACATGGCTCGTGAACTCTACAAGTAAAGACAATCTGGATGAGTACGTTCATGCTATTAGAAAATTCACATATTACTCACAATCATATAGTATCTCAAGAGACCCGGAACTGCGGGCTGAATACTTTCAACAATGGCAGACCAATCAAACAGGACCATTTGCCTCAATTGGCAATTCTTTTATCTTTTGGGGCCGATTGCCAGATAATTCAACCATTTTCCAAACTTTTACTGACCCTGCATCAGGGAGGAACACGCCCCATTACGAGATAGCTTTCTCTGTAAATACGCCTTGGGTCGATCGTCCTGACGCGACTCATTTGTTCGTTCACAGAACGGAGCGTTCATTCCGAAATCTGAAGGCCACTACCTTTCTCTCGCCAATATCGTTGTTTCTCCTGCGAGCCGTATGTATCCCGTTCTATTTTTGAATTGCAAGTTTACGGTGTGTCGAAGGTGGAAACATCACACTTCGGACCTCGAACCCTTTTGATCAGCCCCTCATCAATCCTGGACTCATGGCCTCAGAATACGATCTAGTGGCGCTACGAGAGTCAGTGAAGACTTCAATGCGCTTAATATCCGCTCCCGCATGGAACGACTATATACTTCGGCCCGACGGAGGTTTTGAGAACGTTACCACGGATGACGAGCTGGACAGGTTCATTCTTAATTCCATTACCATTGGCCTGCATGGTGTTGGGACTGCTGCAATGTCAAGTCAAGGTGCCAAGCATGGGGTAGTGGATCCGGACTTGCGTGTGAAGGGCGCTTCAGGCCTTCGGGTCGTTGATGCGTCGGTTATGGTGAGCCTTGAGACTACATCGTCAACACAAGCCTTTTGTCTCATTGCTCGCCCACTAGCCCTATGTACCAGCAGGACATACTCAAGCACCGGTTTACATCATTGCTGAGGGGGCAGCTGATCTGATCAAGGAGTTTTGGCGTAAATAGTGACTTAACCCTTCATTCGGGTCTCGTATCTTGAACTGATTTATTTACGACGTAGTACCTTTCGAGTGACCATGTTCAAGTCCGGTAGATCGATGATAGTTATATTTATTCAGCGTCTAAACCATCTCGATTGGGTCAACCTCAGTGGACTACACTCCTCACGGCTTTTGAGGAGAGCTGATCTGTGGTCATCACTTGAGAAGAGCTGGCAGCTTCCTGCATTCGACGTCTTCGCGCGCGGGGATTAAGGATCAGAGCAGCTACGATTACAATCCCATCCATTACCTGAATTTTGCCCTTGTTTCAACAGATTGTGTGATAGAGATAACGCAATGACGACGTACAACGACAAGAGCGTACGCAACACCAGCCATGTAGTCAAATCTTGGCCGAAAGCTCAAAGCGAGAACCATAAAGATACCACCAAGGCAATCAATTATCATGAACGGGATGGAAATCCCGACGACCTCTTTGCGCTTGATAATTTCGTAGTATTGCGGGAGCAAACCAAACGCAATGATAACGGAAGTGACAACGCCGAAGAAGTCAATAGCTCGACGATTCATTGAGGGGCGAACCGCGAAAACCAGCCCCGCCTCCAATCCTCCTCCAGTCAGCATCACGCCACCTGTAATCAAAGCTGAAACAAGGAGTGTCTTCCCCTTGTCATAATATAAGCACTGAAAAAATATGAGTCGGTATGTAGACATCGTGATGAGATGTATATATGCTACCTGGCCCCAAGAAAACAAAGCCAGGAAACTGAAGAGTTGAGGTTGAACTATTAGGATTACAGTTAGGTGTTGAAGGATGGCGTAGACTCCAAGAGATAATCCTGAAAGGCCCCATAGTAAACTGCAATGGTATTAATAGACGGTCTGAAGTCAAAATGTACATATCGAAAGTACGTACACGAGGAATGGCGATAGTCCAGCCGTGGATTTTTCACGCCAGCTCTTCCATATCTGAGGTATCAATTGTATGGACCAGCACAAAGTTCCTTGATAAGATATAAGCTTCTAGCATCATATGTGTAAAGCAACTTCACAGACCGATGGTCCCTAGGACGTTCTCTGCAACAGGATTGATGGGCATATTTGTACTATGCTAGTAGAATTCGATTGCTCGCATTTAACACGCACGGCACCACGAGCATCTGCTATATCGTGCGGCTAACCTAGTAATCAGAATCCACGCGGTTGACACGGGTTGTTACTTCGATTCCCGCGGCGTCTTTGGAACGTCCGAAAAGGATATGAAATATATAGCCAAGAGACTTAGGATCAAACATTCATTTTGAACAGATCCATGTTATTTTTTGTACACCGGTTTTGACGGGCTCCAGCTCTTTTCGAAGGACATGTACAGGGGTGGTGTTATTTTTCCGGTATCGATGATATCGGTACTCGTGTCGTACATCTACAGGCATCTACTATCTCATCGTGGTCATTGGGTACCATTAGTGCCTGTGAGTCTTGTTCTGTGAGCTCTGATAGTGCACATTTTTATAGGCCACTTACTTGAACATGAGGAACTCTGCAGACGTGTCGTGGTACATACCTTTCAGGGAATCTCTCAGGCATAGAATTCTCAAGACTCGACTTTGCAAACAAAGAAGCATCGTTTCAAAAATCATATGAAGTTGCTCCTCTAGTCACATCTACCACTGCTTGTTCATGCAATCATCACCTCCAAGCTGAGTCGGGAGTTCCGAGGGAGTCTCATTTCCCAAAAATGCGACACGGCAGCTGATTGCCAGGAAGATACCAATTGGCAACTTGATATTACCTGTTACCATATTTTCCGCTGACGATATTTCTACATAATTCAAGTGGTGTTTATCCCATCAGAAAGTAGACGATCTTGATACGTATGTGCATCAAATTGTACTTACCGCGTTTGAAACTGCCATGCGCCATCAGATATTCGAACAAACGGTACCATCAAGACGTCTTGTTTCCCCACACAACTGGGCAGATAGGGTGTTCTCATGACTCGGTTTCTATGATAACATCTTTCCGTTCCTCCCCTGGCCGGTGGTGCGTTGATATTTATAGAAGAGAGAGATCGACGAATAAAGAACACCCCCTAGCTGGTCTAGTGTGTCCTGTGAGTAGAACCTCTTCTGTGCAGTGCAAGCTAAATGTAGATTCTGTGGCAGCATAGACGTTTGTTGACGAACCTGTCATCCCACCGAACCGTCTGTACTCCCATTCGGCGATCATGCGCTTCTCCGCACTCCTCGCGCTCTCTCTGGCAGCAGTGGCGCTTGCGTACGTGTTTACTTCTCCAACATCCAACAGCTACTTTCCCACCTCAATGATTGACTCGTCAGTAATCCCTTCCCTTCCGACGAGGATCACTCGACCTTATCGTGCCGGGGCCAAAACCGTGCAGGAAGAGCTCGATCCTAACCTCAAACCTCCTCCGCCCATTACACCTCGATTCTCCGAAAGTATTCCATCCGAACGACAAAAATAAAGACGAGAGCCTCTCAGACCAGGACTATGCCATTCAGCACACAGCCGTCCACACTAATGCGAAACCCGCTGGTATGCATATAACTGGCCGAGAACTAGGCGCGTATGAGGAGCTCGTGGCGTTGGTGGCTCGAGACCTAGGCGACGATACTTTCATGGAACTCGCTGCGAGAGCTGTAGAAAGAAACGGGGAAGGGAAGGTCAATAGCTGGGCTCACTATTCAAGGGGGAAGGAAGGTAAAGTCGAAGAAGTGGAAGGGCCGTAGAAAGGGCAAGGGATGGAAGAACAGAAAGAACAGGAAGGCGAAAAACGTGAAGGGAAAGGGAAAGAAAAAGTATCGCGTGCAGAATCCTGAGGCTGAGAGTACTCCTCTAGACGTGGATCCTCAAGCCATCGCAGATTCCCAAGCTGGCGCAGTCAATCCAAGCACGGCGGGGGCTCCTGACGGGGATAATGAATGATCTGGAAGAGCTGATGTGTGGTACAGGAACGTGTTCGTTCCTGTACACTAGGTCAGCCTGAGTGTTAATGAACTAGCTCATATATCATACTCCAATCCAATCCAGGTCGAGAACCAGGTCGCCAGTGTACGGATCCCCCAATCGGCTGTTGGGAGTAATACGATGAACGAAATAATTCTTGTGGAGCGGTTTGGTCAAACTTCAGAACGGAGAACACGATACATGAGGAGCGTAATTCAAGCTCCAGTCGTCGATGTTATCCAGTAACAGATCTAGATCAATTATGTAATTTACGCGCCAGAGATCGTGGTAAAATTAGCAAGGAATGTAACCCTAGATTAGGACATCTGTATCTCGTCTTGGACGATGCCAGCGACGTCGAGCCACTCTTTTTGCATCAATAACATTCCTTGTGATATCCCTGGATCTCAAGCTAGCTGCTATTTGACTATACAAGCAAGAACTATCGCCTCTTATGTGATATCTTGGAATGTCTCAGGATCTTTCACTGAATTTTTGATTTGTGGCAAACCAGTGACCACAGGTAATGTAGTGAGACTCACCTATGAAATTCAAGGAAGACCAAGACTTTTCACTTTGATGAGAGTGATTATCTCAAATGCATGATATGACACACTGGATGGACCCATTTCCTCGTCCTCTCCTTCTCCTTCCCTCCCATAGTGCTCCTCTCCTTCGTCCTTGGGACTGCTAGGTAAGCGCAAGCTATCTTGGATTAAGTATCTAGTCCTTGTCAAGCACAGCTATGACCTGGCGAGTAGATTGTCAGCTAGCATCATGATATTGTTGGCTAGCAGATTGTCGGCTCCTTGGAGGCAAAGCAGGCAGAACTAATGTTACTTTTTTTGCAGATCTGGTGTATCTTGTCTTCTGATTTGGCTTAGTGCCAAGATATATGCCACAAACCGGTAAGCCCGACTAGCTTCCGCTGCCTGGGTAAACTTCATTGATGTCTCTTTGGCAAGCGCAGAATCGCGAATAAGGCCAAGCAAATAAACGTTGGATAGGAAGTCAAACCCATTATGGGAATGGTTGTCGCATTGACCTTCCTGTTCAGAGTAAGTGACAGTCTGGAATCAAGAGGTTGGACCTAATCTGATTCGGTGCTAGCATATTGGTGCATTACATGCTCTCTTCTTATATATTCTCAGAGAAATTGGATTCTAAACTGTTTGAAGCCACCTTCGTCACTGCCTCAAGCTTTCGGTAGCATGCGTATGAATGACATCAGTTGGACAGCGATTGAACTTTGAAGCGAATACATGATTGGATGTAAGCCTGAGTTAGCTTCTGCTGCCTGGGCAAATTTCGTTGACGTCTCTCTGGCAAGCCTGAAATCGCGAATAAGGCCAAGCGAATAAACGTCGAACGGGAAGCCAAAAACCATTATGGGAATGGCTGTCGCATTGACCTTTCGTCTCTGTTCATAGTGAGCTAACATATTGGTGCCTCAGGCTTACATGCTCTCTTTTATATATTCTCAGAGAAATTGAATCTCGAACCGTTTGAATTCACCTTCATCACTGCCTCAAGCTTTCGATAGCATGCGTATGGACGACATCAGTTGGACAGCAATGAACTTTGAAGCGAATAGATGCCGAGGCGGGTGGCGACGAAAACGTCTACATGGACATCCAGGAGTTCGTTAGTTGATCGGCCATTCCAATTGCTTAAATACTAGAGCCCCGGAAGCCCCATAAATTCCCCATTCAAACATCCCCATGTTCCTCAGTAAATGGTTCCTCTGGTCAGTCGCCCTGGTGCAAAGCACCTATGCCACGTCTCGCAGCGTTCCCTCCCATTTCTACCGCCGGGATATCGATGCCACAATCCTTCAGCCCGCGGCAGTCTACAATGGTAACTATACTGCGGCCTCTCAAATCCGGCTGCGTATTGGAACTGGCGGTGCCGGTCAGTCGGGACTCGTGGGCGCGTGGGCCGACGCGTTCATCAAGTATTGCGTCACAAACAAGTACATGTCACCCTTCCAAGTAAGTTCCTTGTACCTTCTGTCTGATATTATCAATGGTTAGCACATCACAAGGTAGGCTGGTACCTTGGTGACACCACCCAGAGCCTTGCTTTCTTGTCGACAGGCCAGATTGATATTGCAGTTACATATAACGAAGCTGCTGAGCAACAAAGTCTCAACAGTGGGGCCGCATCACAAAGGGTCTACGGTTTCCGAGCAAGTAACATCCTGTCTTTATCTTAGACCACAATGGTAACATAATCTATCTTTAGGACCATTTTCTGCTCGTCGGGCCCCAGTCTAATCCAGCAAATCTGTCTCAGAACGACGACGTACTTGTTCAGTTTAACAAGATTGTCACTGGGGGAAATGCTGATGCTGCTGTGCGTCTCCATGATTTCTTCCTAGATACATGAAGTTCACTGCTGCAATACAGTTACCTCCCACCAATCGTTCAGCTGTCCGCTTCCTTTCTCGCTTTGACAAGAGCGCCACCAACATCAAGGAAGCCCAACTTTTTGTTGCAATCGGTCAGGTGCGTCTGGCTCATTGATCCCCTCTCATCAGAGTATGTCAGTCTCACTTCGGATATCGACAGGTTCCATGGGCTTATACATACTCGACTTGGTATCACGAATACCCAGGCTTCCCTCTTCAGGCCATCGAAGCCGCCTCTCTCTTTTCCGAATATACCCTGACGGACCGTGGCACATGGCTGTCTTCCCCGTCAGAGGTTACAAACGCCCTCAGTATATTCAAGGCTAGTTCGGACAACGCTGCAGACTCGCTCTTGAACCCTGCGCATGTCCTCCTTGGCTCAAAAGCTGACCTTGCCAACGAGGATATTTCGAACGCATTCATGGAATGGGTCGTCAGAGAAGATGGTGGCCAGAAGGTCATTTCGGAATTCAAGAAGAACGGACAAGTATTGTACTCGACTGCACCCTCGTCTTTTTAAGCCATCATTTGGTACGCCCCTAGATAGGCGTCTCTTATTTTCTGTATGTATACGAGTGTAGATCTGTGAATAAAGTAATCGATTCTAACGCGGCTGCAACTGGTTTATATCTGACCTAGGATGTTCGACTTACACTCAGAACCTTCACCACAGTTATTTGCTGTTAGGGTAAATACAAAGGTTGTTCATACGTGGACCTTGCCGGTAATAACAACAACAACAACAAAGAATTAATTATTCAGACAGTCAAAAGACATTGTAATATTACCGAGACACAACATTGCCAAATCCGTGTAAAATCAGATGTCATTTGCGGCTGATTCAATGCATTGTTGTAATTATAGTTACTGAGTAGACTACATGTATCACGAGGTCCATTTACGCCACATAAGTAATCGCAGATTATAATGTACTAGATTCAAGTATATTCTGGATGGCTAGAAAGAGCGGTGTTGCGGAAGAGAGGTATCCAATCCTGTGAGGTGAGTATGCAATATGATAAACTAGGTGCCCAATTCGTGATAAATATGCAATTGTGAAAGGAGTGAGAATGAAGGAGAGTATTTAGACAGTTTCAACAGATGGGGATCCCTTTTCTTTCGCCTCTTGCTCGGCAATTTCTTTGGCGATCTTGAGATCCTAAAAAAACAAAGGTAAGAAGAGATCAAAAGTGCACGATGAGTCGACGTACAATACAAGGGGCAAATTTACTTCTTAGGCGAATCCTGGGCCCATAGCGATAGAATAGGAACGGACTCGGGGCAAGAAGCAGGCCAAAGAGACCGAGAAGTGTCGCAGCCCAGTTAACACCCATCTAACGACGCAGTGAGTTAAAGATGACGAACAACTTCATTGAACACTCACATTCAGGAACATTTGGGTAGTAAACAGAGGGAATGCAGCGGCGACTGCTGAGCGAACGACCGTATTTGCCGCGAAGGCAGACGCGCTGTACATCAAGTATGTGTCGACGAGGTAACTCTGTCAGAGAAATAAGTAGGTACTCCGAGAGAGGGAGCGATCATACACAACGCACCATGAAAGACATGAAAATCAAGCTGATACTCATGCCGATTAGGATCGTGCTGAGTGCCGGAACATACCACGGGATGCTGGAGTATTCTCCCGTCCAACCAAGCCAGAAAGCGCCGATGACGAGACCAGGTCCGCCAATCATTCCACCAAAAAGCCTTTGTTCTGCCGGTGGGAAACCCCTCCACTTCTTGATGAGTTGGGGATAATGGGTGCTCAGGCGATAATTGATGTAAGATCCGAGAGTTGTTCCGATTCCGACACCGATGAAAATCAAACCATCTTGCGCAATTGTGAAACCTCGCCTTTGGATGAAAACAACAGGGAAGGCTTGGAATACTGCAAAAAACAGATTAATATAACACTAGGAGGACGAAAAACACTAGAGGACGTACGAGCGTAGAGCAGACCGTAAACAAGGGAAAGGTAGATAGTGATAAGTATTAAGACAGGTTCCAGGGAAAGCATGTGGAAGGGGCGGAAAAGAGTACGGTGTAAGACACCCTTGATAGACCAGTCTTGCTTCTCGTGTTCAGCGTAGAGATTCTTGTTGACAACAGGGTCCGCTTTTCGTAGACTTTTCGCCTAATGTTCGTCGATACGTAAGTCAATGAGCACCATATCAAGTTCAACGGGTCACACGGACCTTCTTCAATAGAATGACCGGAGCGTAGGTTTCCGGAATGAGTGCGATGACTCC
Organism: Termitomyces sp. K1Aa; assembly: GCA_018221735.1. Lineage (NCBI taxonomy): Eukaryota > Fungi > Basidiomycota > Agaricomycetes > Agaricales > Lyophyllaceae > Termitomyces > Termitomyces sp. K1Aa. The sequence continues at coordinate 14,929 of JABAJX010019900.1, read as the reverse complement.
GATAGTACAGACGCCTGCAAAGATCATCATCACCCAGAAGACCCATCTCCAACTGACATGATCCTGAACGATACTTGAGGAAAGAAAATATGAATATACATATACCCGATTTTCATTGGAGAAACTCACAAGCCACTGATGATGGGACCGATGACGGGACCGATGAAAACGCTAGCAGTGAACAGGCTGGTCGCGGGCCCGCGCCCCTCAGCGGACCAGATATCAGCAATGAGCCCTGTTTTCAGGATGAGCAAAATAATCGGACTTCAAAATTATCACGTACCACCACCAATCGTTAGTGGCGCCACAGCGAAGAAGCCGCAGATAAAACGAGTAATCAAAAGAGTCTCGATATTGTGTGCAAGGGCTTGACCGAGAATAAAAATAGTATATACAGTCATGGTGATGACGAGAATGGGCCGTCTACCAACGAGTTCGCTACCAGGTCCCCAGAAGAGAGGCTATGGTGAAGTCAGCAAGTGCTGGAAAAGGGTCAGAATAACACGTACCCCAACCATGTATCCCAATAGAAATGTGGTCGTAACTAGATACGCAATTTCAGAAGTAATATGGAATTGCGCTTTAAGTGCTGTGATGGTTGAAGTTGGCGCGGAAGAAGCGAATGTCCTTTGAGAATAAATCAAGCAGATCGTCAGTACACTCGCAATGCATAACCAAATAATTGTGACCTACACATTGATAGTTATTAGTGCAGTGGTCACCGTAACGAACCACTTGTACTTCGTCGACCAATTTTGTGGGTTTGTTGGATCATCAGGCCCATCCCATGCAACCTGAGTACTATCGATTGTCGGTTCAGGAGCTGCAAGCCCACCAGGAGTCTCTTTCTCTGATCGTTCTGAGGGATCCTGGATGTCGTCACCGCCATATCGCTCTATTCTTAACTCGTCACGGTTGATCTCTCTCTTCAACCCAGGACTAATCGATTCGAATGATTGAGCTTTAGGTTCCAAAGTGGTCGAGGGTTCGCCAAATGTTGTAGTCGACGACAATGGAGAAAAGTGTGATAGCACTGGATCTGCCATGGTAGTAATGGTGAAGTAGTGTATAGAGAACCTCCCGGGCCCGTGTCAGTTTTGTAGATGGCGCTGGGGAGCTGACTGATTGTCCGGGTGTCGGTGAAAAAAACCATTCCATAATCAACATTGACATAGCCGAGGGATAAAAGTTGTAATGAGGTATTAGACAATGCGATCGGGCGGACCTGTACGGAATCGATGACATATTCTGCCAGAGGTGTTGGTACCGCGGTTCAGTAAGTTGATCATTGACATGTCAAATGCCAGAAATGATAGCTCGAATCAGCCTATAGCTGGCACTCACAGGCGCAGATGAGAAGTAATGAAAAAGAGCCAGGAACACCAAAAATCGTTCGGCACTGAGATCATGACCACGTGGTTACCTGTTCGGAAGGCTAGACACGGAAGCTCTTGTGGATGCCAAAAATAGGCTAAAATAGGGGGGAAATGGTGATCAACAGAGTCAAAAAACAGAGTATGTAATGGGCCGGGGAGATCCAAGGAGATACATATGGATCTCGCCCATCTTGCAACAATAGCTAAGCACGCGCTAGTTTCGAGCTCGTGTTATTCTAAATCAGTAGTATGTATGAGCCCGAAGGCGGTGAGGATACACTCACTCCGGCAATCAAACACTTAGATCTCGGCACTTCGCGGCACGCGTGAGTCCAGAAGATTTTCCTCTTAGTCACTTGTGCCGATTTCACGCTTATATTTTGCGCCGTGATTGCGCGCCTGTCGTGATATCTTCGTCGTGTCTGATTGAACAATTTGTCACTATCCTCTGAAAGAGGAAGAATCAAGACAAGAACGCTGGTCGATTTATTTAGATAAGGTTGTTCTTCCTTTAGGTTATGACTAACACTGAGTCCTGACATCCTGGGTAGAAAGTTATATATATTTGACCTGACAAAGACGTCAGCAGCGCGGCGGCGCGCCTTGCTCTAGAGTGGTTGCTAGTACCTCGCCCTATCCAACCTGCAGTCGTATTACTATCATGCGTCGGTCCCGACATGTTTGGGATTTCGATACTATAGGGCATAGCCTTACTCACTTGAGGAGAAAAGGCACCCGAAATGCCTCCTAATAAAGGTGGTAGTGGAACATAAAAGTTGGGTTTTCCCATTTTCGCC
>JABAJX010019900.1:0-12681 GCA_018221735.1 Termitomyces sp. K1Aa | reverse complement strand
CCGGCCGCTGCCATGATATACTACGCAATATGTCAGTGTACTATCTACATAGTAGCAGTACTACCAGCGCCATCACAATTAAGGTACACTCTTCCCAGAGCATGGAAATTAGATATACACAAGCTGAGTGCGGCATAGTACATCAGGAGCATCATGATATTCGTGGACTGTACAGACATACATTAAAATAGTACAAGTCTTTTGATAGTGTCGTTAGGAACATAACAAACTGTAGGCAATACGAGTAGTATGGGCGGTTGAACGCACAGAGTAATCAAACTTTCTAGTCATCCACCAATCGAACCATCCAACACATTGACGTAGAGAAAGGGTATTAGCTTGACGTCAAAACTGTTGCAACAGTATCAACAGAATCAGTTTGAACAGTCTGGATAGAGTCGGGGACTGCAGCAATGAATCTAACCGCCATTTCACTTGTAGAAAATCTCCTTCCCCGTCTCTGACCAAGGCCGACCCACTCGTATAGAGTCTCGCAGCGGGGTATATAAGCAGAGACGGTGTCGGAAAGTAACATCTGCTTTGAAGTCAGTAATTCTAGAAAGTCGTATTGAAACGACGGAAGGGCCCTTTCGAAGGTCTGACGACGATGTGAGAAACGAAGTCGGAAGCGGCGAAGAGGTGCAGGGAGAGCAGATGGAACAGAGGACCGTACGGACATGAGTACCGACGCGGAATCGATGACAGCGGGTTGTGATCGGGAGACAGGGGTTGTCACAGGTTTCTGAGTGGCACGACGGATGAAGCCTTTGATACAGCCTATGAACCAGGTAATGTGTAGTGGAAGTATAGATGCGAGGAGAATAGCGGGAACATATGAGCCACCTGCAACGGCGTTCCTGCTCTCAGGCAACGTAAATGAAACACCCAGAATCATATGGAGTAAGATACGAGTCATAAAAAAGCAAACGGCAAAGAGAACGTTGTTTCTAATTTGAGGAATGAGGGTCGAGATGCCGAGGATCAAAGTAGGCATCTTTACAATTGATTAGGGATTGAAGTATAGAAGTTTCGCTTGGAATTTGACATGCCTCCATTATTGAACATAAACAAAATATATGAGGCCAGGACCGCCGGATGAGAAGTTCAACGACCAGAACATAGAAAGGATGATGTATCCAGCCCGCAAGCAAGGAGATACGTGGACGGTAATAAATGGAACCGATCACTAGATCACTAGTAGTATGAAAACGTTTATGGTTAGTTGAATGTTATCACGCAGAAAGCAGGTAATGACAGCTACCAGACGAGATATGCTTGGAAAAAGCGGCTCGCAAGAAGTGCCAAGTCTGGCAGAGGTCGTACATGCTTCAAGCTCCCTCCATTCAAAAGATAATCCGATAAGAATGGCAAGCTAACGATGCTCATCGTCAAACTGGAAAATGTCGATATGACCCATGCTGAGCGTTTCGTATCAGGGAAAAATGGGGCGAATAGATGGAAAAGAAAGACGAGGCCCACAAACGAGAGGTTGAAGGGGGTGAGGGCGAGGTCATAAAGGAACTCTGAATCAAGATAATTAGAAAGCATGATGTTAGCCCAGTCCAAGGCCATTGGCACCAATAAGGAGGGGGAAAAACAGCCACTGTGGAGTCCTCACTGTTGCATCAACAAAATACTTAAATGTCAAGTCCAAACCAAGTCCAAAAGCAAGCTTATCTCGAGATGCCGCACGTGTGTAGGCTTGAAGCTCCGTCTCACTTGAACCCTCTTGAATTAGTGGCATCGAGCCTTTTTACGGCCACTTGAGTCTAGGCACCTTACCAAATCTTCTTTCGCCGATCGCACCGGGAAGATTGTTCATTTCGGGAGAACAAACGTGCGTGACTGGTGCATGTGTGTACGCTAACTCGCTATCCTTATGGCGCATCTCCCATTTGGCTACGACGCTCGTTCATAATTTGAATCTGGAAGGATGCATCGTACCGAAGGCCGAATACTTGCGTCGTCTCGAATGGACTCCCGCCGGCGCGAGGTAAGGCAGGCTCTTCCTGTAGTATTTAATGATAAGTCGAGAAGAATGTGCATTTGTGAAGGACTACCTTTTAGTATCTTTGTCTGTTATCCCGAGCACCTAAGTTTATGAACTGTCTGAAGAATATTGGACATTGAATACTAGGCCCATTATGAATTGCATATGCTTGATGACTCGGGCCTGGCAGTGGTGGGTCATTTACAAAAATCCCCTTGACGCTGTGACCGTCGCAGAGTCTTTTATGATAGATATTGCACCCATTCTAGGTTCTATAAAGGGGCCGAGTTACTAGTATACCTGTCAAAAGCTTTCTTGTGAACGTTTGAGTAATGTGAGTGTCGGTCTAAAAGAAGCCAATTGATTATCTAAGTATCAGATATGGCAGTCAGATCAAATAACTCAACTTCAATAATTAGCATCTCGATGCGTGCACACAAGATGCTTTGAACCTAAATCGGGTGGATTGGCAAGGAGCTGTAAGTATATAACGACCTTGTCAGGCCATACATGCGCCACCATTCTGATCTGTCGGTCACTCAAGCCATGCCGTAAGACGTGGCGGCCCGCTGCGCGAACGCCACCCTCTGTAGTTTGCCCGGTGCTATCACGCTCTGTATGAAATGATTCATATTGACTAGACACTCAAGTCAAGGTCTTATTCAAGCTTTCAAAACCCAACATCCATCCCGTTATAGTACCACTCAATGTCACTCCTTGCGGTCATTGGGCCAAATCCTGACGCGACGTGGTGCGCAACTTCGCTGTCAAATGAACCGACAGTCCTTTTCCTCTTTGCCCCGGTTGTTGCTTCCGAATGAGCGGTTGTACTCGACTCGGCAGGGACAAAACTCAGAGACACGCGGGGTTTGGATATCGGTCGCAGGCGTCCAGATCGTCGCGTAGCGCCAATCGGCGGTAAAACGTCCTGGTCAATTCTGGTCTCCACCTTCTCTTTCGTTGTTTTGCGTTGGTAGCGTGCTTGTGGTCTTCCCATGTACATAAACGACGTATCGATGGCGGCAACTCTGCCGATCGACAGACTATGAGATCGAAGAACCCTTGTGGGTGTAGGCGAGGGTGAGCTCCTTACGTTCAAAACACACGAGCCTGCACGTTGGAGACGAGGAAGAGGTGTCGGTGTCTGCTCCCGATCCGAAGCCATAACCACATCAGAATCGCTTTCGTCTCCCGTGTTATCGAAAACCAGCTTGCGTTTCTTTGAATGCCTGTCAGCCTCGTCCTCATCCTCCCCTTCGTCTTCCTCAACGAGCCTATCAAGCCCAGGGCTGACCATACTTCCGATCTGCTGGCTCCGACTTGCCAACGGACTCGCTGGGAGCGTCCGATTCACTGGCACTCTCCCACCTCCGCCCGCCCCTTCGGAATCCCTGGATACCTTCACGACCTTCGGCGCACCAGGAACATCGGGACGAATTCCCACAACCCTCTCGATCGACGCCCTAATACAAGTCGTCGTAAGTGTTTCATCCGTACCAATACCCAGCGCCGAAGGTAAGCGCGCGTTCAAAGCGAGCGCGACATTAATGAGTTGGTCGCGGGACATGGTGATGAGGTCTTCGTGACAGCAGAAAGGTACCGTGTCGAGTGTGGTGATTACCACAGCGTCTTCTGTGTGGTCTTCATTTATCAATGCTACGCGCCCGGGCCAGGGGACGTTGTGAACAGTAGGGGTTGGGGCTTGGGCTGACGGGAGTAGGGATGGTTTGTTATCTTTTCCGTACGGTTGGGGTGAGTGGGAGGGGTCTCGCGCACGAACTCTTGTGGGAGGTGTGTTGACTATCGGATCTAAGTTACTGTAGTCGAACGGTAGGTCGGTGCGACGTTTTCCGAGAAGTTCGAGCTTGAAAAAGAATCGTCGAACACCGGTGGGACTTGGGCGCCTTCGAGGATTGGATTTGGAAGATCTTGACGCTTTCTTCGGCATGGCTCTTGTGTGTGTGGGTAAGATGGGAAAGGATGTCAGCCACTGGATTTCGATGCCATTTTATCCGACATCGCAGGCGGCTGACTGCAAATACACTTCCTGTTGAATTCTACATCTTTCATATAGTGTGCATACCACGGACCGATATAAGTCTACACTAGACGTCCGCATATACGGCCACAAACATCCCCTCAATCGCTTGCTCAACAGTACTCCATAAACGGTTGCAGCTTTTCTGCTACGCGCTGAGGGAATTTGAACGCGAGAAGCTTATCCCCGAACGTCCTGACAATCTTCGCGATTCCAGACCTCAAATCTAGAAGCACAAACAATCGACCTCAACCAACAAGCACCATCAAGAATGAAAGACGACGTACATTCACTCAAATAATTTAATACATCGCATGCTTTTTCCACCTCTACACGGATTGCTTCAATCTCCGCGAATTGCTCCGGAGTGTACTCCTGATCCTGTGCAGGCGGGGTATACTTGGATCGTACTTCGGCGTGATATGCTTGGATGGCGGAGAGGAAGGATAGCATGGCCTCCAGGATTCTAGGAATGTCCCGCTGAACGACACCGTATTTGTCCTCTGTTAGTGATGCGCAGACCAAAGTCGACAGGACTACAATACACACATCATATATCAGTTTTAGATCGACAGAAGGCGAGCGCAGACGTACCATCAACGATAACCACGTCCAATTCTACGTTAGGCAGATAACTCTGCGCCGTCCTCTCCAACCGCTCCTTATTCCACCAGATATTGAGCTGCGTCCCGCGCTTGTTGAGCCACACAGGTGCGTTCTTATCAAAAACCTTGCGAAGCTCCTCCTTCACTCGGGTTATATATCGATTCACAGTACTCTCTGCTTTCTTCACACTTTTCTTGATTTCCTCCTGGGGCGCTGGCGACACCGCCGTCTCGACGGACTTGAACAACTCAGGTATTCCCGCATCGAGAACTTGAGCCAGAGATCCATCTGATCCAAGCGATTCTACAACATTCCGTATCGGCGAAGCATGTTTGTTCGATTTGAAAATTGAAGTTCGGATGAGTGGCGTCTGAGTCGTGACGACTGAGGGGCGCGAGGGAGTCGATGGTACCACGGGTGGTGCGGGCTTAGGAGGTGGTGGAGCAGGCTTTCCGCGGCGAAGTAAGTGCTGGTAGTCCTTCCCAAGGAAGAGAAGGCTCTCGCGTACGAGGTGACTCCACAGATTAGGATTATACTTTTGGTCGTTGAATAGCGAGGAGCGATGTTTTGCTGCGTTTTCTGACTCGGCGGAAGAGAATCGGTGGATATCCTGGTATGCAAGATAGCGAAATCCTACATCGTTCGAGGATATACCAGACACGAGGGTCACATGTGGTTCGGATGTAGCACCAATCAACGATAATGGCTGAAATAATCGTCAGGATAAGCATATTCGAGAGGTGTCGGAAGTAACTTACGTTGTAAATGAATGTGTCAAAGATCGCGTTGGAAGATTCCCAAGTCACTAGTGTTGTAAAAGCGAGAAACCATGTTCTTACGAGTAGAGGAACGTGAACCAGAGGAAGGAATATAGTCCATGACCCTCGGAGAAAGTGTGCCGTGAATGGTCGCAAAATGATGGGTAGTAACGGTAATTTGTAAACCAAAGGTAACGTTGAGCGGACGAGGCCGAAGACAAGAGCAGCAAGAGGGAGCGCAAGGGTTGCAAGCAGTGCTGCTATGACGACGGACTGTAAGATGTCGCCAATGTGGAAACGTCGGGTCGTGGATACGCGCGCCCAGCGAAACACGAATCTATCCAATGTAATGTTACGAAGTGAGAAAGTAAGCGCAACAGACAATTGCGATAAAACAGCGAAGAGGAGGCGTCCATTGAGATACAAGGGATGTTTTCTGTGCAACTTGTGCTATTAGGGACGAACGCCAGACGCATACGTGGAAAAGACGCACTTGGACTGAACAAAGATAGCAAATCCTTGGGTCCCATTACCCGTTACATAAGAAATTCCAACATGAAGTGCAAGAGCTGCTACGGAAGATAGTGCATACGTGATGAAGGAGTTCACTGTGGCCGGTTTTACAAGAGATGATTTCACCAATGCCGACAGGGAAGTCGCAGGCGCGCGGGTCGCTTTCAATCATAATTCAGAATAAGAACAAACCCTTAAAATCGATGAAACCTTACGACTTAGATACACTTTTCGCAAAACAGCTGCCGGCAATGCAGCTGTGGTCCAACTCAAGAATGTAATCAACAACGTCCATGGGTCAAACGGAACAAGCAAAGCGTCCGTGAATTCAAGCTTTGAAACTCCTCCCAAATGCCATGTTGACCATATTGAAATGCACGTCCAGGAGATAATGGCCGAGTAGAGGAAGACCTTCCTCACCAGCCGTGTTCTGAGAACGGACTTGATGATCGGCTCATACTTTTGACTAGGAGATGGAACAGAGGGTGTCGATTTCGTTAGAAGTGTCGTTGTGATTGCCCTCACGGGCGTCGTGCTCGACATCGTTGTAAGAAAAGTAGAAGACGCGTCAAGTCACACATTGACAGTCACAACGGGTTGTGACAATACTGTGACAAGTCCACTCTTTCTCAACTGACTCTGAGGCCTGAGGCCTTGAGGCCTTGAGGAGTGACGTCGACTGTCGCCTTTGATGCAGCTGGCACTCAAAAAGCAATTTGTCGCTGGACAGTGAAATGCTACAATTCGCTTCAATAAGATGTCACGCCCAGACACATACATAACACTGCATGAGATTTGAAATTTCTTCGGCAAATTTCAAATTACAGTGTTTCAAATATCCAGCCGAACACTTTATTTAAGACCAGTAACCTCCCTTCATATCATCGAACCATCCTCAGTTGCACAGGCGGAAAAGGTCACTGCACACCATGTCGCGCCATTCATGGCCTAGGTTCCCTCGTCAACTTGAAGTAAGCTTTAGTTGTCAGTGAATTGTGGTTATTGACATTTTCATGATCAGGTGCATCTATCAGCCGCACTAAGACTGCCAAACGCTAATCTTATGCCCTTTTTGAAAGTCCTAATGAGCAAGTTCGGCTCATGGGGGCATCATCCGCGCGTCCTCAATCTGTATATGAGGCAATTCGATCAATCGCCTCCTACGGAAATCTGGTCTCCCGAAATTGAAACTGCAGCACAAGCCTTTGTAGGGTTGTCGTTTGCCTCGAAAGAATGCACAGAAAGCAAGCGGTGTCATATTCTTCGGGACATCCTCCATTCTAGATGGCCTCACGTATGGGAATGGATGAATTTCATCTATCACACTCTGCTGATATCATGTCCGGACGCTTCCGGCCAGTCTCACCCTCTGGCGCAATCCTTCGGCCTATGCATCGAAGATATCTTCATTTTCCTTCTTCAAGATCCCATTCCCATGCCCATACAAACAACAGGAGGGGTGCTAGGACTAGCCATCACAATGTGGGTTCAGCTGGCAGAAGGTCATCCAGACAAGAAGAATCTGTCGAGTCGTGTCCGTTCCCTGTCTACAATTGTGTATGTCCTTGTTACATCGCCTGACACAGATTTCCGAGAGTTCCCGGCCTCCCTACGTTTGGATAAACGTCGAACTCCCAAATCCATCTTCAAACAGATTGAGATGTCAGTACACGGGGAGCCAGCTTGGACACCGTGCCTGTGCCAGGCTCTAAGAATTCAGGGAGAGATATTACGGCGCGCGCCATCGTTCTATCGAACGGTACCGACAACTGTCGTGGTATCACAACCTTTGTGATGCCCTTTCGTATGCTGTTTCCCGCCCTCCACTAGTCACCGAACAGGGCTCATTGCACAAATATTGCATTTCTTTTTCGTTGGATGATCTTGTCAGCTATTCGACATATATTGCAGAAGGTTACTCATGGGTCATCTATGCTCTGCGGCATAATCTCCTGCTCTCGTTATTCAAAAGCATGGACTATCGGTCAAAGAGCACGGAATGGTCTACCAATGCAGTTCTCTCAGCCTTAAACGTGTACACGATCTATCGGCCGGTCCTCCGAGGTCTGATGCGAGAACCGATTTTGAGCACTATCGAGGATATCAAGGACAAAGAGCTACGATCGAAATGGGCATCTTTGGCAGAAAGCGTTCGCTTTGTTTCATCTATCGAAGCGGATTTCCTTCGCCTTGAAAAATACACACCACAATGCGTTTATGACCATGTATGGAAATCGGCTATGGATCGGCTCATAGGTCTGGGCTGATAAGGCATTCAATCAGTGTACAACAGACAAAATGCCGGAAAATGCTCGACGTTGCACCGGATGCAAAATGGCCTGGTATTGCTCCAAAAGCTGCCAAAAACAACACTGGGAAAATCACCGCAACGTGTGTGGAAAAAACCGCCCTTGTGAGGACTCAAAGCTCGTGAACCCTTTATGTCACCTTACTCACTCCTGTGCATTTTCAGCGCGCGACCCATTAACTCATCCTCGAACACGCGCCTTCTTCCGCTATATGTTGGAAGACCAGATGGTGTCGCGTCAAGAAACTATTAAAGACGAATTCAAATCTTTTCGCCTGGATTCTCCGACGCCACAACCTCTAATCCTCCTTTTTGACTGCAATGATCAAATCCCTCCGAAAATCTCAATACAGGTGCCCGAGGCTTTCGATCAGTTCACATACCCAGACACGAGCAAAGTGCCAATGCTTTTACCGTGCATCAGAGTACGATATGGTGCACGATATCGTGATCTACCACTCCCTTCAGATGTTTCTGGACAGCTATTTGGGTGGTTTGAACAGCAGGGGAACATTGATTGATATTAGCCGCGTCATAAATTTGCCATTTAAAATGTACGGGCCAAGAGAAATTGAGTTGCTGGCACGGTATGGAGTGCCCCAAGGATTTTCAAGGGATCAGGACAAGCTTGAAGTCGTTACGAAGCCTTGGTCAATCTTCGTGATCACAAGCCGGGCCTCGGAATCAATCACGAATCGCACAGAAATGGAAGAGTCGCCTCAACTTCTCTTTAAATTTGAGCCCAGGGCTGGGTGTTAAATCAGTCGCGATATATACGTACAATCAAGTCAAATACATCAAATCAACCACTTTTACTACATCGCAATACGCAAAGATACATAGAATTCGAGAAGTTAGCCAAATTTGTTTTTCATGTGATCATTTAAGAGCCTCAGGTAAACTCTCGGTTGATCCTTTCATCTTCTCAGGTCTTCCAAGTATGTACTGGACTCGGAGTCCTGTCAATCATGTCCATGGGTAAGTCAAGCGTGGCGTAAGGACAGAGGCCTTTTAGTAATGAAATAATCGCGCATATCGCGTTCCAAGGCATCTTCGGTCGCTAGTGCATACAATATTGACTACTCTAAGCATTGGTCTACTTACGACCTGTTTGAGGTGCGGACGGACTATGTGTTGGGTGTGCAGGGGACCTCAGCTGTGTCGTGTTAGCTAAAGGCAATGTTTCCTAGACAATGCCATATATTGATCAAATCTTACCGAGTGAAGGGGCGCGGATGTCTAAGCGAGTTTCCAAATTTATACTCGAAAATGCGAGTAAAATGAAGCCTAACAACGTCAGTAGAGTCTTTCGTGATGGAAAATTCCCCAGAGTTGACGCTGAGCGTCCCTGAGCCGCGTACTAGATGGCAGTTTGGACGGGAATTCGTTTCATGAATTGTCTCCACTGATGCCTCGCATCAGAGACGATGCTTCTCCAGCCTGGTTGAGAGGTTTTGTCAAGTCGAGGATGGTAAGATCGAATACATAAGCGTTCAAGTTTTGAATGCATTATTTCTCTGCAAAGCTAATGTAGTTTCATCGAGCGATACTAGTAAACGTACAAACTATCGAGGAGGGTATCATCCATATACATGCATCGTTTGTGTGGTTATAGAATACTATGTGCTGTAAATGCGGCGTGAGGATGTGGCATGGCAATAGACATAGGAGACCAAAACAAGATTCGTTCTTCATGGGCGTTTATGTGCGTACTTGCTCTTCATACGGATTTGTCTCCCATATTTCCAAAATAACCACGGTCTGTATATTCAACTTCAAAAGAGACAGTGGGTGGACGTGTGAGAACGTACGCAGGGCATCCAAGCACAATAGCCACACATGCAAGAATTGTGTTTCCTTTTCCGTATCCGAGTGATTTGTACATGGCCGGAGCGAACAGCGGGAAAGTGAAGCCTAGGATGGAACGTAGACAAGAGACGGCCGCAAGAGCTATAGAGAAGATGAATGAATAGATGTAACAAGTGATAGACAGAAAAACGCATTCACCTGATGCCGCATGTAATGTGAAGGTGTCGACGACATATGTCTGGATCGAATTGAAGAGAAGTATCGTACCCCCTCCGGTCAGCGCAATACCAATATCCGTGACAATCCAGTGCACTTTATTTTGAGCAGCCCAGCCAGCCATGAAGAGCCCGATAGGAAGGAGGATGGTACCAGGCACCAAAGACGCTATACTGAGTTAGGGTCCCTTTTCCCATGTTAATGTTAATGGAACTCACGGAGACGAAATTCGGGCTCCCCGACTCCATTGTTTTTCTTTTTGAAATAAGCGTATATCTTATCCATGTAGCGGGCATTGGTCTGACAGACGATTGATAGGCCTAAGCCAAGCGCGATGTAATGTAGTCCCGCGATGCTCGTCTTTTCGTGGTACTGTCCCTCATAAATTCTAGGCATGACAGTAAGGAACACTGATATTAGATTGTGAGCTTCAGACCAAGGTTCTCTAGAAAGGACAACGCACTATAGAGTAGCCCATATGTGAAGGCCATATAGACACCGAGGAGCTGAACGATATGTTCTCGACAGAAGATAAGGAAGGGTCGAATGAGGGCTTTGCGAAAGATTTCCCCCCAACTGAAGAAATGGTTAGAAACAGTATATCACCTATGTAGATAATAGTCACTGACTTTCGCCCTCCTGATGATTGATACACGGTATATACATTAGTCTGTGCCTTCTCAGGGTCCATTGTTTTCCGAATAGCCTCAGCCTTGCGTTCAAGCAACAATGGCGGATAAGCTGAAATCGCACATCAATCAGAAAAAATACGAGCAGTGTAAGTTCGCATCAATCACTTTCTTGAAGGTAGAATATGCCGAAGAACTGAATCACGGCATCGACAATGCTTGTTGACCAAAACTACATACTATAATGTGAGCAATTTCATTTGTCTTAAGATTAGCTGAGGAAACTTACCACCCATCGCCAAGTTGAACGTTCAGCGATCCTATTGCTAGTTTGAATGAAATCTTTGACAATGAAGCAGGAACTTACCATGCACCGCACACTGGCCCAATGCAAGGACCAAGCAATGGCGCTAGGGAGTATATAGAGATTGCCTTTCCACGCTCTTCGGGAGACCAGAGATCTCCCAGGACACCAGCACCAATCTGTAGAAAGCAGAGATTGAGATACGAATTTTCCGTTGCTTGCTGGTTTTTACGTACGGACAAAGGGGCGCTTCCACCTATACCTGCGAGCAATCTAAAGGCGATCAACTGCTCTTTATTCTGTGCAAAACCGCATCCTAAATTCCACGCTAGAGAATGTCTCAGGATTCGCGAAAATAGTGAGAAAGTTACTCAACGCACCGAAATACCAAACATTTGACAGTTGGAGCACGCGCGACCGTCCAAATATTTCACTCATGGGGCCCAAAAACTAGAATAAGTTATTATCAGCTTCAACCGCCATGAATGTCAAAACTGCTTACCAGGGGTCCGACAGCTATTTTCAAAGTTTTGAATATCTTTCGAAGACGGAAGTATCAGAGAAGGCTGACCATAACCCAAAATAAAGACTGAAGTCATCATAGCAATAATGGGAGTACTCGTAACGCCAAATTCTTCGGCGATTTGGAGAGTCGCGGGCGCGACCATAGACGAAGATATGGGCGAGATAAATGTGAAAGAGGAAACGACGATTGTGGCTGCCCATTTTCGGGAGTATGGCCAGCTGGTACAAAGATGAGCACCATGTTCGCTTTCTCGTATCATAGTAGATTCCCTACTTTCGAGGATTTGAAGGATCGTCTGGCCCATCCCAATCAACGATGATGGCATCATCTTGGGAGACCTCTTGAGACTCGGATGTACTATTATCCTTTAGATGAAGACTAGAGGGTTCCTCTTTAAAATCGAGTGTAGGAGTCGGACTAGTGGCATTGACGTTATGAGGCATATTAGGGTGGGCGGACATACCTCTCATGACCCCATGTTCAATTTTTATGAACGGCGCTCGGACGGCTCAGTAGCCGCTGACAATACAGGCATGAGATTACCGGAGGAGTGCCGATCGATCATAAATATTGATTGATTGATAACGCCGACTTGCCAGCGATGATGGCGGCGCTCCCGAGTCCCTACATAAGAGGAGAATGAGGTACTTACTTATAGTCAGGTAGAAGGCATACTATCAGAAGAAAAGAGCTATGCAAGCTTTACAAGATTTCAAGATTTCAAAGAAATAATTCTTACTGACCTGGCGTGGATAACTGTCACACGTCAAGTGAAGAGGATCCTTCATTTCATAAGCACTGCATAAGTAGTGAAACGTACACGCAACTCCACAGTCGGAGCGACTCTTGGGCACATATGTACATATATGTATGGAGGTAAAAGAGAAAGAAACTTAGTCTCCGTCGTCCGACTCGGTCGGAGTTGCTTTGGTAATCTCGCTGATATCATTACCACGTGCCCTTTAATACGTTGCTCTGACTCAC
>JABAJX010019899.1:0-27081 GCA_018221735.1 Termitomyces sp. K1Aa | reverse complement strand
ATTATCAGAACTGATCAGAAATATCGGTGGTGAAGCCACTGATCTGGTGCAAGACTAGCTATGGAGGAAGCATTGGCAAAAATTCGACCACACACTTCGTCCTCCCTGTCCCATCAGAAAACTCCTGCAGTCCTCCTAATCGCACTCGAATCTACTTTCAAGGAACAAAACACAGACGCGTCTCCTACTGCATATTTCGCGGGTCTACTCACGACACTTGACGGGACTCTTCAAAAGCAGAAGCAGGGCTCCGATGAAACTGAAGTTTTGCATGCCGTGCTTTACCTCCTCGCCCTGATCGCGCCTTTCGTCCCAACTCCAGTTGTCAAAACGAATCTCAACACTGTTCTGTTACTCACAGCTCCGTTATTTCCTGCTTTGAAGGAACATGCTCCTGCCCTACGATCTCAGCTCTCCCTCTATCACGTCATCTTCCAATCTCTCGATCGTTCGCAACTTGATACCCAAGGCATTCGTCAAACATTTGCATCAGTGCTCCACCTCTGCATTGACCCACGACCAAAAGTTCGCAAGAAGGCAGCGGACGTTGTTAAAGACGTGCTTTTCAACCCTCCACCTCCATTATCCCGGCATCCATACTCTGAAAGAGTTGCAGAATGGGTCAAAACTGCATTGTCTGAAGTCGGAGCAGGGCCCTTGTCCAAATCAAAAGCAAAAGCATCACAAGCCACTCCTGAAACTGCTTTACACGTGGTGGCCTTCTTACGACCTGTCCTTGGTCGACTCCCTCCCTCCGTAAGTTACGTCGACCTGTCGCAGTAATCTCATTGACGCCCGTTTAGTCTATCCCAGCGATCGCAAACCTCCTGCTCACTCTTCCTCGACTTGGCCATCCATACCTTTCCCAATCTTCATACTCAGTTTTGTCTGATCTGTTTACCCTTCCCTCAGATAACGGCACGCATATCGGTGATCAGCTCTCCGGTGTTCTCAGTGTTGTTCTTGCATCACCTCCTTCAAAATCTGACACCGTTCTCTCCCCGGCATGGGTCCAAGTCCTCGGAAATGCCTTCTCTGTCTATCGCGCAGTTGATGTCAATAGCCACGCCGATGAATTAAGCAAGGTCTGGAAAGTTGTCTGGGGCTTTTTGGAATCGAGCGATCCTCCGACGAGAAAGGCAGCAGCTCAATCTCTTGACATGCTTTGTCGTTCATTTACTCCTGAATTCGTTTCCTTTACTCTTCAAGCTGCTAGCTCGAGTTCGACGCTGCGAAAAATTATCGCTCAGACTTTGAAAGCGCTTGACTCACTAGCGTATGCGCGGGCCATGCCAGAACTGCTATCAGTAATTTCGTCCATGATAGCCAATCTGCGGTATAGACCTGGCTCGCGGGTCTCACCCACTGCAGCGGAATCGTTGCTTCTTCCGATTATTGAACATGTTGGAAAGTTGCGCGTTCAGAAAGGGTTTGAACACAAGGAAGCTGCGGATGCCACACTAGCAACTGCAATGCGTGTGCTTGGTCCCCAGGTGTTGTTACAGATCCTCCCGCTCAATCTCGAACCGCATGATCGGTATGCTTTCTCCTCTACCAGTATCAACCGTTACACTGACTAATATCACAGGGAAGCAGGCAGAGAACCGCGTGCCTTTCTGCTTCCTCTCTTGGCTCAGCCCCACCCGTCACCTCTAAACCATTTTGTGTCGTATTTCGTTCCTTTGAGTGAGCGAATGTTCGATCTTCAATCGACTGCCGAAGCAGAGGATCGGCCATCAGAAGCGAAGGTTTGGAGTGTTCTTGTCGCACAGATTTGGTCAGGCTTCGCTGGTTATTGCCACAGTCCTTCTGATCTCAAGGAGGTGGGTTGCTGCCTTATTTTCTTTGGAAATTAGTCTTTCAACATCGCATTTTACAGGCCTTGACCCCAACCGTCTCTCAACTTCTCTCTCAGTTACTCTATGGCCAACCCGAGCTTCGCCCTGCCGTGTTGAAGGGTCTCAAGGTGCTTGTGGAGTCCAACGTTGTAGCAGCAAGACCCGAGGAAGGACATACCCCCGACCCAGACGCTCTTTCAGTTGATGAAGCTGCTGCGAATATTGCTGTACTCCAATCGCAGGTGGAAAGCTGGCTTGCAGTGTTCTTCAACGTGTTTGGTACTGTGGGTCGAGATTCCAGAGGCATGGTAGGAGACGTCATCACTGTTTGGGCTTCGATTGCTGGCGAACAGGTATGTGCGAGTTGCTCTCCCTCTTGCTTGTGCGATTCAGTGCTTTGTAGGAAATCACGAAAGCTTATGTCAAAGTTGTGGAACTTTTCAAAAACAATTTGTCATTGGCAGCAAAAGGACCCCCACAGCACGGAGGACAAGACTCGGGAAGTGTAACCGCGATGACTCAGGATATCCTGATTCTACTTCTTCCTTACCTTTCCTCCGCTGATGCCATGGCACTGTTCAATCTCTGTCTAAGGGCCGAGGTGCTCGCTGGAAAGGACAATGGTGTGCAGAAGCGGGGGTACAAGATCTTGACGAAGCTGGTAGAGAGTAGTAAAGTTGCTGTAGATGCTGAGACCATCATTCGTCAAATGGACGAGTTGTCGGAGGGTCTTGTTGCAGCAGCGAAAAAGGTTTGTTTGACTCTTGATTGTAGCTTTTCTTTTCCTCATCACTCTTTAGGATCGGTTCAATCTCCTCTCGCTACTTGTTCCATCACTTCCCTCAACAGCAATGCATATCATACCCTCGTTAATCCCGGAAGCGGTCCTAGGTACTAAGGAACCATCGGAAAAGGCTAGGACTGCAGCATTCGAACTTATTCTAGCCATGGGGAGGAAGATGTCTCAAGGGGGTGTTGTCAAAAGAAATCTCATAGACGGGATGGATGAAGACGGTGCCTCCGACAGTGCGTCGATTGATTTGTACTGAATGTTCTTGTCCTCCTGATCCCCTATAACATTAGCTGCTGCCAGCATTGAGGAATTTTTGACTATGTTGGCTGGCGGGCTTGCTGGCACCCCTCACATGATCAGTGCCACCATAACTGCAATTTCACGTCTTGTCTTCGAGTTCAAAGGTCTGTTATGCAATCACTCGGGTTGATGAATTCTAAGTGACTTTTTCCCTCTCAGACGCCATTTCGGCCAAGATGCACACAGAGATTTTCACAACTTTGCTCGTCTTCCTCACGTCCACAAATCGCGAAATCGTCAAGTCAGTTCTTGGGTTCGTTAAGCTCGCTATACACACACTGCCTACGGACATTATTCGGCCACATCTCAAAGACCTAGTACCTAAACTCCTGAATTGGTCTCACGATCACAAAAATCATTTCAAAGCCAAAGTCAGGCATATATTTGAGCGGATGTTACGACGTTTCGGATGGGATGAGGTCTATTCTTGTGCCGGGGAAGAAGAGGCGGCGAAGGTCTTGGTTAACATCAAGAAGAGGAAAGAACGGGCAAAGCGCAAGAAAATCAACCGAGCAGAAGAAGACGAAGATGACGAAGATGTCAGTTGTGAATTCACAGTCATTGGTTGGTTACCCATGCTAATTAATTGCTTTGTCGCAACAGGCAACTACGACCAAGCATGTCACTGGTGATGCTTTTGAGGATGTGCTCTACGGCAGTGAAAGCGAGTTGGACGATTCTGAGGATGACACTCCAATGGAGTCCAAGAAAAAACAAAAGAAAAAACAATCACAGCAGGGTACTCGACTACGGTTAGACGATGATGAACCTCTGGACCTTCTCTCAGGCGCTGCATCGCGTATCACAAGTATGTTTTTGCAACGGCTTTCCCCATTTCAACTAACATTTCTATACCAAGATGATACTTCAAAACGTCGTAAGCCAGGTCAAGACGCTTCTCACTTTAAAACCGACGAAGGCACTGGAAAGATGATCATCGATGAGGAAAATGAATCTGATCATGAGGATGCGGGACTCTCAACTGACGTAGCAGGCACCGCATACCGAGAGAGCATGACCTCAGTGGACGGTTTCACCCGAGGACCCAATGGACGTGTGAAATTTCATAAGGACACTAAAAAACGAAGGAGGGAAGAACTTGAGGCTGAGGATGTCGAGATGGCAGATGCGGACACTGTGGCGACGGGATCCAAGAAAAACAAACGCAAAACAGAATCAAAACTCGGACATGAGTTTAAAGCCAAGGTCAGTTACATTTTGATTCGGTTCAGGCAAAAGTCGTCTCAAACTGGTTCCAGAGGGCCGGAGGCGATGTCAAGAAGAAAGGATTGGACCCATATGCATACCTTACTCTGTCTCAGGCTGCCAAAAAGGGTGGACGTGGTGGACGAAGTAATCTTGGTATCGCAAGGAAAAAATGATCTTCACATTTGCCAGTTCTATGCATCCTGTACATTTAGTCCTGCTTTTTAATACAGACTTCACCTATCCGTACAATGTCTGGTCGTGTGGTGCACCAAACAGGCCTACGTTCCAGCTATCTGGTTGCCGCCACTCGGGGACATCGTGTCCTATGACCTTTGCCACTACTGCTGCAAACAACCGGGCATCTGCTCGATTATCCCCTTCCAGTACAAATTGTAGAAGGCAAGCAGTGGGGCTGTTCCAATTTGCGGGAAGAGATGCCAAAATTCGCCGAGTCAAACCACCCCCGGGGATGAAAGGCACTCCGACCTCTTGCACAGACTCATGTGGTGATTGCAGTACGGGAGAGGTATATGTGGCGATGGGAAGTGTTGTCAATGTGTCTAATACAGTCCCAGAGAGCGACGGACCATGTGAAGGTTGTAGTTGATATGTTGGTGTACTGATAAAGAAATCAGTTTGGGAAGGACGAGGTTAAAGCGATAACATACAGCATCTGGGCATCCGTTCGATTCGACAGATCCACACCTGAAAGAAAGAGAATAGATGCAACTCCTGATGTCTGAATGAACTCGAGTAGATTGGAGACGAAATCCTCTTTCCTTGACTGAAAGGATCAAATGAATGCCACTGTGTATACGAAGTGAACCACGATTCACCTTCAAGACAGGGGACCTTTGTTGTATGACTAGAATATTGCTCTCAGGATTGCCATATACTGTAGAATCTTAACAAAGGAATCAAGTAATTCGCGCAGCACGCACATTCTGCAGATGTGGTGATACCCACTCCGCCTTCTTCTCTGCCACCTACGACCGGTACCAAGAACTCTGGGTTGATAATCGCCAGCCGCCGGAGCGAAAGAGACGCGATGAGCAGGTCAACCGCAAGTTGGGAAACATTTGCGGTAGAAACGACCGGCTGCCCAGACGCCTTATCAAACCATGCACGTCAAAAAGGAGACAAACAGGAAACGAACTACGATGAGTGTTTTCCCGGAAAGTGTCAGTGGACTCGTCGGATACAGAAAAGAGTTCATGGGGGTAGAAAACTTCAAAACATGGAGACGTCCAAACTTCAAGTGCGCGTGACACATGCTGAATATCTTTCCCTTTCATTCCAAGGCCACGGATATTACGCAGTTATTCTACTTCATACGCCATGGTGACTCGGCCTATTGAAATGATTACTCAGACATATTGAAGGCATACATGATCACATTTGTATTGTATACACAACAATATGACGCCTATGCCTTCAACTTCTCAACAAGCTCTGGGACAGCTTCGAAGAGGTCTGCCTGAAGACCTATATCTGCAACTTGGAAGATGGGTGCGTCGGGGTCCTTGATACGCGCGATGAGTTTTGATGGCGGGTGATGACGCTGGTGGAAAGACTCACCTTATTTATAGCGACAATGAGCTTAGAATCTTTCATTCCAGCGAGGTGTTGAATGGCTCCGGAAATGCCAACGGCCATGTACAGCTCAGGGGCGACAACTTTGCCTGTTTGACCGACTTGGAGTGAGTTGTCTGCGTATCCCGCGTCCACAGCAGCACGAGAAGCTCCAACCGCAGCACCGAGAGCATCCGCAAGGGGATATAATGTGGAGGCAAACGTCTCAGCATTCTTCAGCGCCCGACCTCCGGACACCACCCGACCAGCAACTCCGAGGTCAGGACGATCGGACTTTGTGAGAGTGGTTTTGACGTGTTCTGTTGGAGAATCAGAGACCTCAACAGGTTCTAGGAGAGAAACTGCAGCTTCGGAGCCATCGTGTGTTTGTGCAGCAATGAACGCAGTGCCTCGAACGGTGAAGAATTTGATGGGAATAGACGAAGGTGCGCGAACAGTTGCGATTGCGTTCCCGGCATATATTGGACGCGTGAATGTTGTATTGTTGGAGGAAGCATCATGCTCCACAGAAGTAACATCCGAAACGGAAGGGGCATTGAGTTTTGCTGCTACTCGAGGCAATAGTGACTTTGCGAACGAAGATGTAGCGGAAACAACATGTGTAAATGGCGTAGAACCGGATAGGAGTTTCTCCAGAAGAGGGGATATGGTTTCCGGAAGTGGTTCAGCGTATTGGGGTGAAGTCGAATGCAGAATAGAGGTCAGGCCTTTAAGTCTATACAAGGTCGACAAGGGGTTACAAAAGAGAAGAAGAGGGTGACAGGAAATAAGACTGGCTTTTTGGCTTTTTCTACGATGTCCTGCACATGTTCCGGTGCACCTACGACAAGCCCGGTTACTTGTCCTCCCAGTAGTTCAGCAGCAGAGAGTGCAGATAAGGAGCCTGAATCTAACGCTCCTTGTCTATGTTCAAGAAAAACAAGGGCATGCGGAGGTGTTGCAGTGGCATACAAGCGTGTAAACGCGCGCGCTGAAATGATAGAGCGTGTCCGCAGCATTGATAGTGGAAGAAGACAGAGCACCAGAGGCTCCGTAAATTCCGATCATACATATCACATTCATGTCATGAGTCCACGTGATATTCATATTTTTGAAACTACTACTAGTCGTTGAAGCATCGGTGAAGTTCTGTAGATTGCCAATAGACTGCAACTCTCTCAGACGCCGTTGTCTAATTCACCCAAATTCCAGCGTTTCAGCTAAGTACCACAGACAGAGCATAGCTGATGATCCACAAACAGATACAGTGATACAGTGAACTAAAAGTTTACGTATGGAGTCTTGAAAGGAGACGCTCAAGAGATGATCTAGGCCCAAAAATTCACAGCCTTGTGATGACTTATCTAGACGCTCCCGAGGTTCTTTAGGCGCTAGAGTCCGCGTGTATAAAGCAAGGATGGAGTCAGATCCATCCTTCATCGCTACACCCCATCATGCCCCCTTGTCGTTATTTTAACGCACCCGGTGGTTGCAGGAAGGGTGCCGCCTGCAACTTCACACACGGTACACCGACCCCTGCATTAACGGCTGGAGCAGGCCATGGAACCAGCCCTAGAAACTCTAGTCCAAGTCCTGCATCCAGCCGTCATCGGAGGCCTGCAGGAATCCCTAACGGCGTGTGTAGCTTTTATTGGACATCGGGTAAATGCAATCGAGAATTCGATTGTCGTTTTCGCCATGAACGTAACTCAGAACTTTCCCAAACAAGTTCGTCGCCTTCATCGCCCAAAGCTGTTGGCAGTCGGTCGCAGGCTGCCGTCGATGCAATTGCTCCTTTCTTAACAGACAGAGGACTAACAAAGCTTGGAATTTCTGGCACAGATGCTTTCTTTGCAAGTCCTTCAAAAATAATGTCACCTGTAGAGGCGCATAATGTTTTGACGATGTATCTTCGTGATGATTACAGATTCTTGAAAACCTTCCATGTCTATGGTTTCCTTAATCCTTTGAATAACGTGACTACATCTAACACAAGCTGGGTCCGTACTTAGCTCAGAATTCCTAATGGCTCGTTCTGACTTTCCTCATAGACGCTTGAAGATGGACAGGTATTGTTATTCATAGATTTGCCCCTTCACAATTGTAACCGGCTGTTAGCTCTTCTTGAGCTCTTTCGCCACGGTAAATAGAGTCTTCAGTGTTCTACTCCCTTGACGAGTCATATATTCCCCAGGGTAACGGCCTGCTGCGCATTACCGATGTCATTCGGTGGTCTCCCATATCGACTCGGGCTGGTTCTCATCCTGAAACGCTGTCCTTTCAGCGAGGGATTTTGCCTTTATTACGGGTACGAACATTACATTTCTACAACCTCAGCCATAACTCACTACCTTACATAAGTTCTTCTCTTCTGACCTTGTTGTGAAAAGTACATTGAGCCATCTTGTCAAGTCTGTCTAACCTTGATAACTACTGAATAATGTTTGACGGTGTCCTTCAGCGGGCTTTACATGTGTATCATGAACAACTGTGATACCTTCTTTGAACAAATCGAGGGGTGCATGGACGATTTTATGACGAACCGCTCATTCAAGGACCCCAGGATTCCGACTAAGGATCCAATTGGGAGCCAAGTGTTGGCTTCGCTAGCTGGCGTTCTTTTTGAGTACGTGGGATTTGCGTTGCGTTGCTCATCCTTCTCAAAACCAGCCTTAATGGCAGATGTTTGACACGCTTTAAGAATGCCTCTGCTACCTACCCCAAATTGAACGATATCGTCCGGCGTCTTCAAGCTTGGCAGGAAGCCTGGATTATTGGAATATTTGCTTCACCTCCGGATTTCGATGATCCATTCAAGGACACGAGTCAGGCCACTCGTGACTTCATCACAAGTTATCTCAAGAATAAAGTTGAACGCCTCGTGCATATAATAGATCGCGAACAGGCAAAACTTGAGAAAGCTGCGAGACGGACGAAGAGCGTCTCTCGCCCTGGACTTGGCGCAAATCTCAATGAAGGCATCCTCTCGGCCCTACACCTTGTGTACGACGGACCAGGCGAAACTTCCCGCGTAGGCGTTCAACGTCATGACAATGATTATGTCTACATTGAAGACATTCGTATCGCTCCAACCCACGAAGAACTCATTTCCACTGCCCCTCCATTCCTTCCTGCCAATCTGCATGGTGCGCCACATCCGCACCCGGATGAGACGATGCAGCGACTTTTGGATATCCAATTCAGGCTTCTTCGAGAGGAGCTGACGTGAGTTTCGTCTTATCGTCCTATCGGATGTCTTCTCAGGTGACACCATTTTTAAAGGGCGCCATTACGTACATCCGTGCAACTTGTCCGCGAGGATTTCCTCAGTCAAAGGAAAGACAAGATGATGAAGAGTCAACTGCATGAAATCCTCAAGAAGGGTGGAGGAAGATACCGTGGTGGTGTAGACGCCGAGACTGTGATGTTTAATGTTTATACTGGAGTGAAGTTCCTTTCTCTGATCCCAGATCGGCGCGGCCTGTCCGTCAGTTTCAGTTTTGATACTCCCCCTGGTCGAGCACGCTCCCCTCAATCAAGAGCCCGTCGAGCCTTTTGGGAAGGTATGAGTGGAAAGCGAATGATGCAGGGAGGGCTCATTGCATTGGTCTGGAAGCGCGGGAATGAGGTCGATGTACACCTGGGCATATTGGCAAGCTCTGTAAAAGAGATCACGGAATCGGTTCAGGCAAACAAAGATCAAGTTTCCGCTCGAGTCGTTTTCTTCGATCCCGAAATCGAACTTCGCATTCTCGATGTTCTGAAAGACGGCTATTCTCAACATGATGGGACCGCAATCATGGTTGAATCGCCCGTCATGTTTGAGTCCATCCGGCCTTTTTTGGACACTCTTCAACGTATCGAGCCAGAGACCATCCCTTTTGACCAGTATCTTGTCCACCGACCCCTCGGATATTTTCCAGGTGCTGGTATTCTTCCACCCCGTTATGCTCGAACTCCTGGTTTTGCTTACCAGCTGGCCCCTTTGTTTCCACGTGAAGCTGGCATCGACGACCTCAAGCTTCATGTCAACGACCCAGAATCAATTGCATTTGCCCGTCATCAACTCCAGAGGAGCCGACTTGATCCAAGTCAAGCGGAAGCTATTATCGACACATTAACTCGAGAGGTAGCGTTGATCCAAGGGTGAGAACAGCATATTTCACAATACTTTTAGATTATATGCTTAAAATCTGTCGGCAGACCCCCTGGTACAGGCAAAGTGAGCATGCAAAATTAGTTTGGTTCTCACGAGTTTCTGACATTGAATAGTCCTTTACCGGGATTGAATTGCTGCGAGTGTTAGTCAAAAGTGCAACACCGATCTTGATGATCGCTTTTACCAATCATGCTCTCGACCACCTCCTGACCGGAGTCCTGGATGCGGACATTACAAACAAGATCGTCAGGCTCGGAAGTCGCTCTGCCGATGAACGAATTAAAAAATTCTCGATCGAAGAAATCGAACAAGTAGCAGGACGTTCTCGTTTGAACAGGTCGTTTGCTCGCGATTACCGAGCGCTCAAGGACGTCGAAAAAGAAATTCAGAAACTCATGCAAAAATTTTCACAGGCCATTGCCCCCCCAGATGCGATTGCCGACCACCTTGAAACACAATACCCAGAACATTCGGAACACTTACAATTTCCTCCCAGCTGGATATCTACCATATTTGCTGTCTCGCTTGCCGACGATGACGCTGGATGGCAGACAGTCGGAAATCGAGCCACGACGGAAGGTGACCGGAGCATGTACTCCTTTTGGGAACGGGGTGTCGACTTGGAGTTCCTCTCTAGAATGAATGAGCCGACCCTCCCAGCCAAACCAGCCAAACCATCATCTCAACCTAAGGCACCTCTTCCATCCAACCCGTTTACTGTGTTGGAACAGGATGTTCCAGAAGCTTTGGATGATAACGGCGATCTGGAAGAAGAGCGGCTTTGGTTATCTTCGTGGGGTTCACCCTCAGAATCTGAGGCCCCCCCCATTGCTGTATCCATTCCTCCGCTTGAAATATCCCCTATGGTTTCCCGCTCACCTTCCCCTGTAAATCTTCAACTGTCTGATTTACAAGATCCTACAGTTTTCTTTTCAGCTCATGGACGTGCTCAAGTCCCACTTGTGCCAGAGAGCAATCGTTCACTTGATGAACTTCTTCTCCAAGGAAATGTGTGGGCGTTTTCTGCTGTTGAGCGCAAGAGGTTACATATGTATTGGGAACAGCGAGTTCGGGAAGGTATCGATCGTGATAACATGCAAGATTTTCAAAGGCTGCGGGACAAGTATAAGCAGACCCTTGAGGTGTACAACGAGGGCAAGGACGAAGTAATGCTCCCAACTGATCCTTTTTGGCCTTGAACTGACCCAACGGGATCCCAGGCTCGTCGCCAACTTCTCAAAAATATTGATATTTTTGGGTGTACAACGACGGGTACGATTCCCCGCACGCGCAGGCTGCAGCTTTTCAAGAATTAGCTAACGGAGACTCTAGGCGCGGCCAAGCTGACATCTTTACTCAAGGTTCGGCCTAGTATCCATATAACATTAAGATAAAATACTGACTTCTGATAGGGTCTTGGCCCCCGTGTCATGCTCGTCGAAGAAGCCGGCCAGGTGTTAGAAGCTCATATTCTGGGTAGTTTAGTGCCATCTGTGGAACACCTCATATTGATTGGTGACCCCCTTCAACTACGGCCTACATTGAACAATTATCGTATGTGACTAGACTCTTTCTATTAATATTCTTGGTTAATTTTCTGTATCAGACCTCTCCATGGACAACAAACATGGACACCAACTCTACAAGTTCGATATGTCCCTCATGGAGAGATTATCGTCCTCCGGTTTCCCCATGTCTCAGATAGATGTACAACGTCGAATGCGCCCAGCCATCTCGAATCTGATCCGGTAAGTAAACAATTATAACCATACTAACCTTTGTCGACGATTGATTTAGAAAGACGTTGTACCCCAATCTTATTGATCATGAGATTGTCACTCGTTATCCTGACGTTCGAGGATTTGCGAAAAATGTGTTCTTTTTATCTCACAACCATCGAGAGAATGGAGGTGCCGACGAGTCTTCGAGCAAATACAACGATTTTGAGGTATGGTCTTGAGCTGTCTCGTCCCCCTGTTGGACCATAGGTACTGAGTATCAACAGGTAGAGATGATACGGGATCTGGTGTTGTATCTCCTACGGTACATACACTATTGGCGTTCAGCTTTGTGACTCCTTCTGATATTTCTATTACCAACCAGACAGGGATGTTACTCTCAAGAGGGAGACATTGTTGTACTTTGTGCTTATCTCGGACAACTCGCTCGTGTTCGAGATGCCCTTGCCGACCTCGTTGCCATTGTCATGGATGAGAGAGACCAAACTGAACTTGCCGACAGGGAAACTGATCAGGAAGCCGAATTAATCGATTATGATACCCATGTTGAACGTGTCAAAGTTGCAAGAAGGGTAAGACCGAAAGCTTAGTCTTATTTGATCTTTTTAACACGAACCCTACATAGGTTCGCCTTCGAACAGTTGATAATTATCAAGGGGAGGAAGCAAAAGTAAGATTTTCGTCGGTTAATCGTCTTCCATACTGGAGGGTATTTCTAGATCATCATTCTGTCCCTTGTGAGGAACGCTGGGAGCACGGAAGACGGGCTATCACGACAACAGTCAACGATCGGCTTTCTCAAGGTATTGTCCTGTCATCCACTCTTTGAATTTCATGAGTCTCAATGACATGTACTATCGCTCAATGAAGTCCGATAACCGAACGAACGGTGCGGCTATGCGGTCATGATTGACTCGAGCCCATCATTATACTGATGATTGACTGTGCCAGTGGCTCTCTCCCGTGCAAAAGAAGGCCTATTCATTCTAGGGAATGCTCCTCAACTGGCTTCAAGGAGCCACATGTGGCGTGGTGTCATCGATGAGCTGGAACGAGAGCAATGTATTGGCGAAGGGTTTCCAATTGCTTGTCATCGTCACCCAGACACCGTCAATTATGCTTCTAAGCCTGGCCAATTACAACTCATTGCCCCTGATGGTTGGTTCACCTTGTGCTGTTCTCCGTTTCGCTTCTGACAGTGGCAGGTGGGTGCTTGAAATCCTGTGATGCTCGATTGAAATGTGGGCATAGGTGCCCGTACAAGGTATAGATCCATTGTCTACCCAGCTTGCCTGTGTCTGATCTCCACCAACCAAAGTGTCACCCAGATGATCCTGGCCACCTGGCTGTGGCTTGTGATCAAAGTTGCCGAAGACTCTGCGAGAGGCGCCACCCATGTAATAAGGCATGCGCCGTACCTTGTGGACCTTGCACTTTTGAAGTCTCTGACGTCGAACTTCCTTGCGGCCATACAAGCGCATCTCTCCCGTGGTAGGTGTATTTACCTGAACTGCCCAGTAGTGTCTGAAACTTACCGTCGGCACAGTTACCTGCTGGATAAGCTCGAAGAGGCCTTTTGCAACGTTCATGTCGTCAAGAGTCTTCCGACGTGCGAACATAGCGTGGAAATGAGATGTTCGGACGATCCTTCACTTTACATGTGTACGCACCCTTGTGCAGGTATCATGGAGTGCTGTGGAAGGACGTGTAGCTCCAACTGTCATCAGTGTCAAGTTAAGAACGCGGCTTCAGTGCAAGATGGTTCACGTATTCTGAGACTATCTCACATGAATCATCCCTGTCGCAAGGTTCTTCACTGTGCACACATATGTAACGGACCATGCTCGCAAGACCATAAATGCGTCACGATCTGCAAGGAGCAATGTCGGCAAGAATGTGCTCATGCCAAGTGCAAGGAATATTGTTCGACCCCGTGCTCACCTTGTCAGGAACCATGCATATGGTGAGCATTTCCATTTTTCTGGTCTTAATCCACTTGCTGATGCCAGATTTGAAGGAAATGCCCTCACTTTGCCTGCCCTGTGCCATGTGGCTCTGTGAGCCTAGAATATGTTTCGTTCTCCGACCATTAATTACTGACCATCGAACTGAAGGCTTGCGCACGACTGCCGTGCGATCGACGGTGTGAAACAACGCTCAAATGTGGTCATCGATGCCCTTCAGGTTGAGTGGATCTCGGATTTGCAAATTGTACAATATATTTACACCGACTTTCCAGTTTGCGGAGAAGACTGCTCCATTCAAATTTGTCCTCGTTGTGCTCCTTTGACAGCCAGAGAACGTGTCGTTGATGTCGTCCTCGGGCGTACGCTTGCCGACATTGCAGAAGATGAACCTCCCGTTTGCCCCACTTGTCGATCAGCAATTACCTCTCCTCGGTATGGACGTGTTTTCAAGTCTGCAGACCTCGACATCTTGGAGAGGAATGTTATATCTCGTATGTCAACCCAGCTCGAAGACATCCAAAGCAAGATGGATGAGGTCTCCAAACCTGAGTTAGAGGAGAAGTTGGTCTTGACAGCATCTACGATTCATGCAGAAGCTGTGATTACAGCCAAGGGGGCAAATGTCCGGAAGACTTGTTTGAAGGTACAAAGGTCTCTGTTAGCTGAAAAAGGGGAGATACCCCTGTCCGCGACGACTTTGGATCCTGGAAACGCTAATCTTTTCCTTGTATCTCCAAATGTGGCAGATGCATGGAGAAGGACGGTCAAGCCTTTGATGCAACTTTATAATCATGCTGTCAAAATTACAGCGATGCGACACGCGCATACCAAGGCTTGGGAGGCATCCTGGTCTTATTTGGTGGAGGAGGAGTTGAAAAATGCTGTTGCAGATCCGGCTAGGGCGCCCCGAAACCTCAATCAATTCGCCATGCAAATGGCAAGGAGGAAAGTTGGTCAGCCTCAGCCTCGTGCCGATAAAAGATTCGTGGTCGAGGCGTTGTGGGTGACGATTCAAGTCCGATTCATCCTTGTCCATTTGGCGTGCTCATGGTTGACCTCAACCAGCAAGAACAAGAATTATGGATCTGTGCAGTCGCAGATGTGGGCTTTGTTCACCTCCTTTTTGCTGCAAGGCTGCCGTCGGGACGCAAGCATTGCGTATAAGATTGCACAGGTGTCTGAAACGCGTCGCCAGATGACCACCTCACGACTCCTACTCATGCGTGTCGATCTTGAGCTGCATCAACTTGACTACAAGCTGGCACAGGAAAGCGGCACTATCAAGCAACAGCGTGAGAAGCTCGCGGATAAGGCATTAGCTGGTGCACAGAAGGCCGACGAGGATATTCGACAAATTGTTGAAGAGCACAGGAAGGTCCTTCCCCAGGATCTAAAGGATTGGTTGCGCGTGAACTTCTTCGACACAGCGCATTCGATCTGTCAAGGATGGGAAAACCTTAGTCGAAGTATCCGTATGGAGACTTTCTATGAACCTGTGTCGTTGGACGAGAAGATGAACGTGGTCAAAGCCTTGAACTTCAGTGAGTCTTCTCTGTCGTTATCAAAGTCCCACTTTTTCAATTCTGTTTCCGCAGCACATGGAGGCCATTTCTACAATTGCCCAAACGGCCACACTTTCGTAATAACAGAGGTATGTCATGTTTCATGACAATTAGAATTTCCCATACATACAATATTCGATCCAGTGCGGTGGTGCGATGGAAGTTGCGCGATGCCCAGAATGTAACGCGCGTATCGGAGGCACGAACCACTTCCTGGATGCGACAAATGCGAGGGCGACTGAGTATGAGGAGATGGCGAGAGAAGCAGGTGCTGAAGTGAGTCCATGGGCGTGGGGCCAGTAGATGTATAACGTAATCAATGTGATTTTTGTGATCGGTGACCAGTCGGGCCGAAGAAAGTACTTACTAGTAGTCCGTGAAATCCCAGTGTGCTTGTCTCTTCCACATGTCCTTCCAAGGCCTCGTTTCTGGTTCAGAATGCGCTGCTCCCTTCAATCCCCTTTCTCAGGTCCTTAAACATACAGAGGGCGACCGCAGTCTCCAACAAGTACCTCTATTCTTTGAAGCCGAGTTCCCCAGGCTAACACTGATCCTAGGACAGATCTACAGGCGCATCTTCCTCTAGAGTAAGCTAAAACGTTTCAAATCAGCTGTCATCCGCATAATTACACTTCAATAGCTGCACCAGCTTCCGGGAACTGCTCCTGTCGTCGCGAATCAGCATGATGTAACCCTTGCACGGCATTTCTTCGCAGGCGACGCTCAGAAAATGGGACTGGTGCACCCGTACACACCACCTTACGCCGCCGCCGACCTGTCCAGAATGAACAGCGCGGCCGGAGGTCCAAGTGAGTCTTGGGCTCTTGAGCAGCAACAGCAATTCCGCGCGCTCGAGGATTCTAAGGGGCAAGCTGCATGGGCTGCGGAATTCGGAGCCTCGTCTCAGGCGTATTCGCCTTCCTCACAAGCGCAACATTCTGCAACGGCTCTCCCCGACTGTGCGTTTCCTTTGTTTTGAGTCGTTCACTCCACCGAATAAACCTCAGATCAACAACGAGCGACATACATGAGCCCGATGGGCTCATATGGAGCTTCTTTACCTATGGGAATGAACTTCGGCCACAACATGCAACCAGGTTTCAATGTTTCTGATACCATCAGCAAGGGCAAGGGCAAGGCGCGAGAGGTCGATTTTGAAGCAGCCTTTGCTCAGGTGGCTGCTTCCCTGTCTCCCGCTCAAGAAACAACTTCAGGCATTGTAGAGGTGTCGGATGATGCAACCGGACTCGAGGATGTCATGAAGGCAGCGTCCCTTGAAACTTCTAAAACTGAGACAGACTTCAAGCAGTCAGTATTTCGGCCTTCATATTTCAAAATTCTAACTTTTGTCAGGGTTTGGGACCAGCTTCAAAATTCAGATATCCCTCCACCCCAGGAAGACATGGCAAAATGGGAGGCTGAATTTAATCAATTGATGTCCGATCAACGTGACGAGCTGGACCATGACTACGGGGCGACGATGCGAAATGCTTGGGAAAGTGGTGTAGGCGATTTTAACGGGACCAGTTTAGGGGAACAGCCCTTGAAATTTGACGCAGAGGGCATTCCCATTCTCGGAGAATATGTCTTCGGTATGGCTTTTTTGTGCCCCATCACAAACTTTACTGAAAAATCGTAACAGAATCGAACAACAAGTATATGGATCCCTCAATCACGCGCTCTTTACTCGGTGATGCCAAGGCTCTGCTTGAGCAAAACGGTTCATTGTCCGAAGCCGGTCTTCTACTTGAAGCGGCAATCCAGAAAGGCGAATTGGGCGAAGGTGGATACGAGGCATGGATCTTGTTGGGTGAAACACGCGTCATGGACGAACGTGAAGAAGCTGGTATGCGATCACTTATGGAAGGCGTCAAGCGAGCGGAGGCGGCTAATGCTGGCGGCGCGGGCATGTTGGTACGTCAGACGATACAATTTCAATCTATCTATTGTAACCATATCAAATTAGTCGCTCGCCATCTCATTCACGAACGAATCTTATGACCGTGCCTCTCATACGATGCTTCTTCGGTGGCTGAGAGCCAGATATCCCTCATTGGAAGTTCCAGAGTCCACTATTCAGGCAATGACAACACATTCGTCATGGGACACTCACAATCGCATTACCGACTTGTTCCTCACGTTGGCCCGCTCGCAACATGCGGAAGGAGTACTTGATCCTGATGTCCAAATAGGCTTGGGTGTCTTGTTCTATACAAATGGCGAATACGATAGGGCGAAAGACTGCTTTGAGAGTGCTTTGGCAGTTCGACCCAAGGTAAGTTATTCTCAAAAAGCGTGAAACCCTGCTCCAATTGTTTTCAGGATTATACGTTATGGAACAGACTCGGCTCCTGCCTCTCAAACGGAAGCAAGCCTGAGGAGGCGTTAGGTGCCTATCAGGAGGCTCTACAGCTTCGACCAACATATACTCGTGCTATCTACAATGTCGGCGTTGCTTGTATGTCCTCATTTTTCCTTTTCCTTATCTGACAGTCTTATACGTATGCATCTCAGGCCTCAATATTGGTGCTCACAAAGAAGCAGCAGAACACTTCCTTAGCGCGCTCAACCTACAAGAATCAACAAGCGGAGGAGATACTAGTGATCAGCTATGGTATACACTTCGTCGATCGCTCATAGCAATGGTAAATTTCGCAGTGATTATCCTGTTCTTTTTTTCGCTGATAGATCATAATCAGGATCGGCCTGACTTGGCCGAACTCGCAAAACCTGAAGCCAAGAGCAAAATTGAGATTTTCCGAAAGGAAGGTTTTGACTTCTAAAGCACGATACTCAAGTTCAAAGGAATTGTCGTACATAGAAGTGCAATACGATATAATGAGCGAGTACTCAGAGATGTTCCACTCACTTGACATAAGTTGGTGAACAGTATTTGACGCGATCGTGGCCGTTTGAATAGGTGTTCATACCATACTATGAGAACTAGATCTCTGAAGCTCTCTGGATCATCAGATTGAGAGACCATCCGATAATTTTCCCCGTTCTAGAAATTTGGCCAACCTGATTGGCTGACCCCACACTCTGGTCGGCATACATAAGACGGTCCGCCTTACCTCCCCCCAGCTGTTTCCCATCGTATCCTACACTTATCATACTCGTCGCAATGTCATCCGGGGACGTGCAAATGTAGGTCCCCAAACTTTTTTGACGCATTCATCATAGAAATCTGACAATTCATACAGCCACGCTGTGCCGAAGTTCTCTTCTGACAGTGCCAAACCTAAATTGAACAAGGTCTCGGCCCAATTGACCCAAAACAAGATGAGGGGAGGAGCTCAAGCAATGCGTGAGCGAGATCTTTGCTGTGCTTGGATGCGTGCGACATTGATGAAACCTAGTTTATGCCGTGGGTCTAACTGAAGATGACATGGATAAGCCACAGGTAGGCTCAGGAAGTTTATAGTACGAGTCGTTTGCTCAGGTAGGGTCTGTTAAATAAGATTGGAATATCCCCTATCTGGTGGGAAGGTGCGCGATTGTGATATTGATTCCCGGGGCTGTCATTTTACTCTTTCTATAGGCAATCCATGCAACTCTCATTTGGTCGGTTTCTTTTAACTCGCCAGACCCTCAGCTGTTTATCGAGCGATCGGTAGCTCGATCTTGCGACGCAAGTAAAGCAAGGCTGCAAAGATGAGGATATGGTCGGACTCGTCTTTAACACAATCGGAGTCAGGTACTACGAATAGAGTCTTATCACCCGAGTCAATAGATTGACATACATCCCACAGCGATGCGATCACGATGGGGACTGATGGTGAGCCAAATGCTTTCCTTTCAATTAGGACGTGCTGATCCCGTCGCGAATAATAGGGATGCGATATTCGTATGTTGCTTCGGACGCACTGATTCCGAAGACTTACATTATCCTGAAGTCTTCCTAGTCGCGACATCATAGCAGACTCCATTGAATCTGTATGCTTCTGGTCTCCTTTCTACCATCTTCTCTAAACCTGGTTGCAGGTCGTGATGGTCCGTTGTTCCTGGCCCACGAAATTGATTATACCTAGTATTGATTTCATTATCGCAAGGCTCAACACTACGATGGAAACATTTCAATCCCTGGATGTGATAAGAACATGCCGGGTTGTTTCATGGCGGCTGCCCGCCACAACCGTCCCACTATTATTGTCTATGGGGGAACGATTCAGGCAGGTACAAGGCATGTCGGTAAGTCACAAGCAACCAAACTGTCATTTCGGCTGTTGATGTCCATAATCAGATTGTCCATCAATGGGGTATAGGAAAGGAGGAACAGTGAATATTTCAGACGCGTTCGAATCCTATGGTGAGCTTCCTCTACATGAGTGTGCAAGGAGAAAACACTGATTCATAAGGGTGAAGGTGCGTTTGCAATTGGAAAAATCAGCGATGAGGAGAGATTCGATGTTGTCCGACACGCTTGTCCTGGTGCGGGAGCTTGCGGGGGTATGTACACTGCCAATACTATGAGCTCTGCTTTGGAGGTGAGTCCAACTTAAAAGTATCTTTGATAGCCATAAGTTTTGATGTTTCTTTAGGTCCTTGGAATGTCTCTCCCATATTCTTCAAGTACACCCGCCTTGTATTCAGGTATGGTCATGGATTCCGATCAAACAAAACTTCAACTCACTAGCAAATGCCAAATATAGAGAAAAAACATGAATGTGTCAAAGCTGCAAGATACCTCAAGCGTTTGCTAGAGCTGGATATCAAACCTCGGTTAGACACTAGGTAGATTACTTGCCATCCTTCATTGAGCAGATTTTTTGCAGAGACATCCTCACTCGAAATTCTTTTTTGAATGCCATTGTTGTTATCACAGTACTTGGTGGTTCCACAAATGCGGTATGAAGTTTCAGTAATTATTCCGTTTCATTTGTGCTTAGAGTGCACTTCATCCAGGTTTTGCATCTACTTGCCATGGCAAGAGCAGCTGGTGTCGAGTTGAATATCGACGATTTCCAGCGTATTGGTGATAAGACACCTTATCTCGCAGATTTGAAGTAAGTTCAAAATAATTTGACATCAAGTCAAGACACTAAGGGGCTCCCAATAGGCCATCTGGGAAATATTATATGGAGGACATCCACAAAATCGGCGGCATCCCCGCTATCCTGAAGTACCTCCTCAAAAATACTGATCTCATCGATGGTACTCAGCTCACTGTCACGGGAAAGACATTGGCAGAGAACGTCGAGGATGTTCCTGATCTTGATTTCGAAAAGCAAGATGTGTTGCTTCCCCTCGAAAGGCCCATCAAACCCATTGGACATTTAACCATTTTGCGTGGTAACCTAGCGCCAGGGTCTGCAGTAGCCAAATTGACAGGAAAAGAAGGCTCTCGATTTGAGGTCTGTTATAAAACCAGTCTTAGTATTCAGTGTACTCACGATCAGACAAGGGCGTGGCAAGATGTTTCGATAGGTCTGTGGTCATTGCCACTTGAACTTCCATGCCTCTTACTGAGATACTGATGCAGTCTCGAAGGCTTCTATCCAGCTTTGGAGGCTGGGGAAATCATACCGGGTACTGTTCTGATCTTTAGGTACCAAGGGCCAAAGGGTGCACCAGGAATGCCTGAGATGCTCGGTATGATGAGTCCATCTTAGGCTTGATATATCGAGGTTGACTCTTCCTTATTCTAGGCCCCACAGGAGCTATTGCTGGGGCTGGATTAGCAGGTTCAACTGCTTTGATTACTGATGGTCGATTCTCTGGGGCGAGCCGAGGCTTTATCATTGGCCATGTTGTGCCTGAGGCTCGCGTTGGTGGTCCCATTGCTCTCGTAAAGGACGGAGACCGGATCATCATAGACTCAGAGGAGCGAACGATTAGCTGGCTGGTAAGTGAGGAGGACCAACTGCGCAGAAAACAAGCATGGGAGGTCTCTAATAAACACGAGTTCAACGTAAAACGTGGCGTCCTTTTGAGGTATGCTAGGGATGTTGCCGTAAGCTATTTTCTTCGCTACTGATTAACGAGAAGGCTTGACCTGCATAATCATAGCCCGCAAGTGTCGGAGCATATTGTGATTAACGAGAGGTAAAAATACAATGTCTGTCGAGTACAGCATGTTCTAACGTGATATAGCCATGCCAGTGGGGTGTAGGGTGTACATTATCTTGAGGTCCGTGCTCAATTGCGATTACTGTAGCACAAATCGAGGTATCCACGCCTATTTCCCATGTGTGATAAGCATTTCTTCTGATGCTCCAGAAATATTTGTGTATGGTATGTTTTCCAACCTCGAAGGTGTTTCGTTCAAGCGTTGCCCAGACTTGTCATCGCGCTGTGGACCAACGTCGGGAAGATTATGGCCAAGCAAGATAGCTGGATCTGGAGGGACTATGACCCTTTCTTCTGTACTTTTGAGGGGCTTCGCTTTTTGTACAGCCTTGCCTTCGGCGATCCTCCGTTTCAACATTTTCCGCCTGTACCGTTTTTTGAAGTATATGATGAAACCAATAATCCAGGCTATGCCTATAACACCTCCACACACACTACCAGCAATCATAGGAGTCTTTAGTTTTTGTCTGGCATAGAAGACATGTGTCAAGCTCATGTATTGAGTAAAAGAGAGGTGGACGGATGGACTACCTCGAGCCAACTGAAGACGATGCTGCAGCGGCAGCAAAAGCAGGATATGTTGGCATCGGAGTCCATGCTGTGGTAGTGCACATGAGTTTGAGCTTGTACAGAAATTTCTGTGGCAAGTACACACATGGATTGTCCACCACCACGAGCATATTCAAATTGGTGACAATTGCAACAGACTGTCGGCGACAACAAGGCGACAACCATTGAAACGTCATTTACACAGACAGGACCAAATAGAGATAAGATTAGATTTCGAGTCTCTACTCTACTCCGCCTTAGGAGTCAGCGGTGGTATCTGCAACTTGGATATCATGAACACTCTTCAAACCAACCGACTGCAAAACCTTTACAACACTCTCTTTTTTCAGCGCCTCCATTTCTTCTTCGCTTTTGACAAGTAGCATTCCTGCAAAACCCAACGCGTTTACACTGATTTTGTAACCAGTTTCCGGGATAGCATAAACATCTTGTTTCCTTGGTATCAGGTGAATATGTTCCAAAGTGATCAACACATTATATGAAGGTCTTCCAGGTGGATATTCGGGGTCGTGACGAACAGTGGACACAACGAGGTCTAAGAGGGACAGGAAGGCTGAAGATAGCGTCTGTTCGATCTTATCCAGGGAAGATGACGAGAGCTGGCTGGGAAAGCGGAAAACATGGTTAGCGTAAGGTAAAATTGTCAGAGAGAACGGTTTGTCTGTAACAAGTTAAACAGTCAGGATTTCTGCAAGGAGAGTTGATGAGATCACTAAAACCTTGGACTTCTAGATTCGCAGCCTTGGCCAGGACATCTATCGGTAGATTACCCTCTTCTACCGGGATAAACTGAATGTGCTTTCTGGGCTGACTTGCGCCACTGTATTCTCCGCCTGGCCGAAGAAACGATCACGGCATGAAACAAGACCTCCAACTTGTACGTACAGTTGTAGAACGCGAAGTATTGCTTCCCTGCTTTCCTCGCTTCGGCTAGTAAGAGATAGGTCTGTACAAGATCGGAAGGCATCAGCGGTGATGCTTGTGGTTGGAACTCTATCATTCGAGTGCATGATTATGGCTCGATACTATATTTCCAAGAAAAGGAAGAGACGGACCTTTCGTGACAAGCAAGAAATGATCAGGAAGCAAGGCGAACTTGTTCAACTGTTTTCAAGAGGTCAATGGTTTGAGGGAAAACAGTATTAGTTAAGAATACAAGTCACGTACCAATACGACATAGTTCGTTCCATCGTCATCCTCCAGATCTCCTATGTAAAGGCTCGGATTATACGGAGGAGTGAACGCGTCGAACTGAGTTGCTTCAGGTATTTTCTCCTTCACAGACGAGTCTCCCTCCATCACTGGTTTTTTTTGCAACGCGGGACATGATCTAATCTCGAACTAAACCCAAATCTACCGTTCATCTCAAAGTAATCAGGTAGCAATTGAACGTACTTGTACACCTAGCTCTTCATGTTTCCAGAGAGTGGACGGGAAGAAAAATAATTCCCCAGACTCGCGAGCGTTAATGAACTTTTTGGATATAGAGCCAAAAATCTCAGCACGAGACATGGTGGTTGCAGGGCAAGTTGTTCGAACTTTGGAGACAGATCTTTGTATAGATACTTATTAAATAATTAATAAGATAAGATAACTGGATTGATCGTTACATAGCGTGCTTCAAGGTTCAATTAGTTGTGTACATCATGATAGCACTCGAAACTCGTCGAAAATCCTCGAATTGGAAAAGCGTATCTAACTCGGGTATAATGAATGGCGAACTATGGTAGGTGAGTGTCAAAAGAATATAGCGCATAGACAAGCACAATTGTCCTTGGAACGACATCACGTTCTAAAAGAATGTAAAAGATGGTTCTAGCCCATCAGATAGGCGCCCTCTCCGGTATCGAATAGGTAGAGAGAAAAAGAGGTAGCTTCTCGAATGTTGGGCTGGAGCGATCATAACATTCTTAAGCTCCTCCAACCTTACCCCTGTTCTCTTTAGCCTCGGCCATTGTCTCTCCAAGAATTTGGGCGCGTGTATAACAGATGGCTGCTATGACTGACCAGATAGCGGCATTTGTACCCTATTGTCGACATGGATGAGTGTCAAGGACTTTCAGACTGAGCAAATTGCCTAACCTGATAGAACAGGATTGTAAGGAACGATTGGAAAAATAACAACACGATTCGTAGAACAAGACTACGATATATCGCGAACTTCTTGAGAGGTGGTAGCGGGAACTCCAGCGCTATGATGGACATTCCCAAGATCATGGAGATGATCTGGACAACGGGTGCTTTGACAATAATTGTAATGAAAATGGCTGCATTGGGGCCCGGTCTATGTGCCAACGTATATATTGATAGACAATAGCTGTGAGAAGATACGTACTGTATTCCTCCAGGGTCACGTAATGTACCACCGACAAAGTCCCAGAAGAATTTGCGATATATGAATCCAAAGAATGAAGCCCAAACCGCATCTTTAAAAATACAATGAGCACGAGGACGTGTACAATCTGTGTGTCGATGCAACTCACAAACGCTAGCAGCTATGGTGGTCAGACGAGCATATTGGTGCCAAATGAGGTTCCCCATGTCTTCAGGAGCTACGAATCTATGACTAACGTGCAGGGAAAGATGGGACCGGGTCGAGGGAAGGGGAAGACTTGCTTCGATTGGAGAGGGACAACTAGAAAGGAATGAAAGAGCGATCAACGAGCACAGCTCGACCCGAGAAAAGACACAGAGGAAAGAAGACGAAAAGCTCGAGAAAGAGCAGCGCAAGAAAGAAAGGAAGAGTTCGAGAGAAACGTTGCACACTTATTCATAACAGCGATTGATTGTTGACATCCTGACATCGGACTTCTAACTCAGAGCTGATCCCGTTTCCAAGAGACTCCACTCGGGCCTTTCCTCAATAGAATTGAAAAACCACAAAGGCTACATTTGTAACGAATGCAATTATGAACGGTAAATAAGTAACAGGTTCACTGTGTCGTCCAATCGAAGGTTCAATAGCTCTACATTTACTCCGAGATATCCAGAGGTGGCGGCCGACGATTCGGTCGCCTCGGACTCCCATTGGTCATCTATATATCATTGTCGTTGTTCAGTGACACCTGTAACTGGCACAATTGTGATAGTCACTAACCATCATCGGATCCGTATCCCTAGACGACCCTACCAGAACAGAGGGCGGGGTTGGTAAAGGAGGTAAGAGTCCTGTCGGCGACTGTGATAACGACGTTTCATTAGCATAAACTGGATCGCTATAGTAGCTGGGTGCGATGGAATGCATCGTTTCTCTTTTGGCAGTCAACTTCGAAGTCGATGATGAAAGCCAAGGAGGGGGAGGGAGATAAGTGGGTACGGGATATTTCGGTGATTCTGCAACTTTTGGACTTTGTACAACTTCCCTCGAGAGTCCGGCCTCCATCATGCTCGCGGCCTGAATGGGAAGGTCCGAAGACGGCCCACTGATGTCACGCTTATCGATCATGGGATGGCGCCGGCCACGTCGTCGTTGACGAAGAAAGAGGAGCAGACCCAGCAACAGCAGAACAACGGCACATCCAACGACGCTGCCTATTATAGGAGCAGAGGACTGAGAGGAAGAATTTCTTGGCGGTCTGCTGAAAGTAAATCAGAACACGAAGAATGCCATAGACGGCGCAAGTAACACACTCCGCTGAACTCGTTGGAGACGTTCCGGCAGTTGAGACACTGACAAAAGTAGGTGAATCAGAAGCACTGCTAGACGAAGTGCCAGACGAGTAAACAGTGATTGCATCGATGTCCATGAAAGGTCCCCCTCCCTGACCGATGGAAGTCATGGATAGAAGATGGGTACCCGGTCCTAAGTTATTGGCATAATACTATGCAAATGAGTCGAACTACATCGGGAGCTTTGACTCCAACATACCAAAAGGACCTAGCCAAGGCCAATCAGTCACAGAATCTATGGATCAAAGAAGACAAGTACCTGAGCATGGAGCAACGACACGAACCCACCTGCTCCTCCTGTCTGAGAACCGGAGCGACCATCCAACGTGAACTGGACATCAGCATGGTCGGGAGCCATCGTTCCATACACCGCCACAGCATCTCCAACGAAGGAGATTGAAGCCGAGGTACCAGCAGTACTCGTAAAACTGGCAAGGGCGTGGAAGAAAGCTTGGAGAAAAGGCAGAAAAGGGGGCGTACTGTAATGTTCCATCCATATATTCCTGATTTTTGTTCAAGCTCCAAACAGAAGGTGAGGGAAGGTACTGAATTATGGAGTTATTGTCATCGATCTTGGTGGAAGTGGTGTTGGAACTAGGACAAAATATAGTTAAATCACATCCGGTAAGTACAGGCAACACAGGCACTACCTTGAAGAGGAAGGTCGAGTTGCTATGTTAACAAAGTCGATGTCAATGGGGTCACCACCCGTATTCGTCAGAACAGCAGTATGGGGTCCATTCTCGAGATTTGAGAGAGAGCCAAGCGTTTGGTTGGTAGAGCCTTGTTCACTATTGGCATTACCATGGGCAATCGTTTGCCCATCGACAGATATCGTAAATGTCCCGTAATTTGACCGATGCCCTCCAAAAATTGAGATCCCAGTACCTATGGAATAAGTTGCCTCGGGATATCTTGGACATGTTTCAGAAAATCACACCATTAAAATTGATAGTAGCTGTTGCTCCTTGCGTTGATGTCGTGTGAAGGGATCCACCCGAATACGACTGCACAAATCAAGGATGAGGTTCACCTCTCTTTTTGGTTCGTGGCCTGCTTACTGCGACTAGCGCATCACCTGAAGGGCTATCAGCCCAAGCGCCATCTGGTGCATAAGAAATTAAAGGAGAGGTATCCTCAACTAAACATCATTCGGATCAATTATATTTGAGTGGGTGTGTGAACGAAACACACCTTTGAGATCGAAGGAGGCCATCGAGGCTACTTAAATAAGAAAAGGAAGACGAAATGAAATGAAAGAAAGAAGAAAAGAAGGACGAAACAACGAAAGAAACCGAGAGGTCCCGGTCGATGTTGAGCCTGGCTGTCCAAAACCATCAGTACTGTCAGTGGTCGGCGTTATCATATAACTGTCCAGATGCACGTACTTAGCAGACTCTGTGATTGTTGGCAACGTTGGCATGTCATCAACTGTTGCAAAAGCGTTCGTCCATTGTTTGATATACTACTGTACTATTTCGACCAACTGTTCATAGGGTGTGACGCGTGACAGCAGGTGTTCACTCAGCCTAGTGTTCACACCTACTAAATAAGGGAAGCGCCTGATCCGATCAATTTTTATGCTATTTTGAGCCCATTTTGGAGGATTTGGGGGCTGTGATGCGTGACAAGTA
>JABAJX010019898.1:0-19153 GCA_018221735.1 Termitomyces sp. K1Aa | reverse complement strand
GCCTTCACCATTGACACCCGATTATGCCCGGGCGACTATCACAAAGGCATCGATTGCAGGACCTTCGACGCTCAAACCACAGCCCGTCATGACCACGCCTCCCCGTCGCAAAGATAAGGACGAAGCACGAGGAGCAAACAGTGACGTTCGGGAGTCGCGAGATCGGGAGTTGTACGAGACGCATGGTGACTACGGACGAATCATGAACGAATTAGACCGCAAGTTCGGCACGGGCCCTGATCTCACGTTAACTCCCACACGTAGCCGCAAAGAGCAAGAATCAAGTGGGCAGGCGGTCAGAGCAACAACTACAAGTACGAACGTGAACGTGAACGCGAATGCGAGTGCCAATACGGGGATCAGCAGGATAGGCTACCCTACGCGTCTAGGATCTGTTGGCAGACCTACCGGTGCTGCGGTACGCCCCCCACACACATTCGAAATTGTGGACAGGAGAGTGCTGGAGTCAGGCCCTGAACGGACGGTGACGATATCGACGTGGCGGGAACAGGTCGCCCTCGAGACGGACCAGCAGGCGAATGTGGATATCTATTATCTGGATACACAGGACTATGCTGAGGGTAGGACGGTACGTGGAGATGATGAGGTCGAGGAAGAAGAGACGAGCTCAGTGGGACAGGTGAATAGTCCGAGGATAAGGAAACGGAGTTTGCCGCTGCCGCCGCCACCGCCGTTGAAGGAAAGTACGAGTAGTGGGTCTGATTCAGATCCGGGGAGTATCATTCGCACCATCACAGATGAGCAATCCGAGAGTGCGCCTATGTCGCAAGTTGTACGTGGTTTTGAGGCGGTAGCTTGGATTGTCGACTGATCTTTGCTCGACAGAGGCGCACACCTTCGTTAGACAGCACGTCCCGCAAGTCGTCGAGTCACTCATCACGGCGAAGAAGGCCAACGTCAAGATCAAGTGGATCAAACCCGCGACCAGGTATATGGCAGCCGACTCCTCCCCAGACGCCTCCACGACCCCTTCGGGGCCCAACGCAAGATTCCGGCCGTGGTCACTCGCGATCGCCAAACCAGCCTATACATGCTCTCAATGATAGTGCAGGTGGTAGTCGAAGTTCCCCTGGACGTCCAGTAGCGACTCTCCCATTGCGGCGGACTCCAGATCACTCTCGACCGAGAACCCAACCAACACCTCGTAGCTCGACTCCCAAAGGGGTTTATATGAGAGAATCCGCACCCTCGTTCCATCCTACGCAGTCTGGG
The DNA here is from genome assembly GCA_018221735.1 of Termitomyces sp. K1Aa. Lineage (NCBI taxonomy): Eukaryota > Fungi > Basidiomycota > Agaricomycetes > Agaricales > Lyophyllaceae > Termitomyces > Termitomyces sp. K1Aa. The sequence goes on along the minus strand of JABAJX010019898.1, from coordinate 17,920 downwards.
TCAACTATCAGCACCATCAAGTCGGCATCGATGATCGCTTTGGAGCAGATTCTGGGGTCGTGTGATCCCCCATTGCTTCATCTTGTGCCCGCGCTCGCGAGCCTTGGTATTAGGAGTGATGGTCATCTGCGTGCTATTGCTCGATTGTCGGATGAGACAAGGGATCGTGAGCTCAAGGATGCAGCCTTGAGAGAGGGCATCACTGTGATGGATTGGGCGATTCTTTTGGATAGGTTGCAGATACTGTGATATTGAATGGACACTAATATTCGCCGGAGGAAATATTTTAATGTGCGAGGGCTATCCCTCGCACAGTATTGGTATAGTTTTGTATTATTCCTGGATTCAAGGTGGTTCGTGTACGGGTATCATGCATTTATGTACTATCTTTGGATGTCCAACTAGGTTACCTTTTTATTTTGAACAGATGATACATTATGAACACACCTTTTCAGAAAAACAGATTGGGTGTACACGCTGGGACTGTAAGCTTAAGGGCTCAAAGGAGCCGTGCGCGGACAGACGCTGCATTTGTCGTGAGGGTTGGTAGTAATGGTACATAAGTAGCCGAAACGCGACGCGACACAAGCGATCTTTATTTTTAGAAAACCGATTGTCCAACTTTTATCTTTCAACCACCATCATGATACCCCCAACAAGTAAGTCAGTCCCTATCCTCAGTGCAGTACACTTACAAGTACATACACGTATCACAGTTGAAATCAACAGACGACCTACTATCTTCTTCCAGGATGCATGCTATCAACATAAATATATTCGATCTCGGGATCTTTCAGCGATAGTAGAGAGACCTGAACGTCTCCGAGCAGTAACAGTAGGACTCTCAGCTGCACTTGCACGTCTTGAATCTATCTCTCCTCGTTCGACCCAAAAACTCGAGCCTGTGGATCCAGACGACTTGGCAGGAGCTTTGAACCGCTTGAACATCACAACGACATCCGAAACTCTACAACACGCTCCTGTTTCGATCGTACGAAGCACTGCTTCCGTTGACTTGCTCAATAATCCTGCCGTGAAGTTCATTCATGGTGACATTGGCGGAGATGTCTACCTTGAGAAGCTGAAAGGATGGGCAAGAGACAGTCGGGACAAGATCAACAATGGAGGATCGGAAATTCCTGAAGGGTTACCACAGGGCGACCTCTATCGTGAGTCTCGTTTAATCAAAAGAAATGAATCGTTTTCAAGGTCATTTAGTATGCCCGGAGTCGATTGATGCAATTCAGGGTGCCGTAGGGACTGTCTGCGAAGCAGTCGACAACGTTATCACAACAAGCACCGATACTCGCGCTTTTGTCGCCATACGCCCGCCAGGACACCACTGTGGGGAGGATACTCCTTCAGGGTTCTGTTTCGTCAACAACGTCGCAATCGCTGCTGCTCATGGTACGTTACATGTGAACCAAACCAAGGTCCTTCATTAATCTAACCTAACGCAACCTAATCAGCCCATCTCAAACACGGTGTGAACCGCGTGGTCATTTTCGATATTGACCTCCACCATGGTAAGCTCCGCCCCCCTCGTTTATCTCGTTTTCCAGTTCACAAGGAGTAGGGAACGGTACTCAGTCGATTATATGGCAAATCAATGAAGAAACATACCGCCAAAAACTAGAAGCTGAAGCAGGTGCCCCGCCTGCCTCGAAACCCGGGCCTCAGGTCTACTACGGCTCTACACATGATATCTTGTCGTACCCATGTGAGGTGCGCTTCTTATTCATCCCTCGCCCTGAGTTGAACGTGCTCTAATCAGCTCCCTTTAGGACGGGAAACCCGAGCTCGTCCAAGCAGCCTCGGTATCACTACATAACGCACACGGCCAATACATCGAAAACGTCCATCTCCAGACCTATACTTCCGAACAGCAGTTCTGGGATGTGCTGTATAAGGAGCAGTACAGTAAAATCCTGCGGAAGGCTGAAGATTTTATCAATAACACAGGAGGACCTGGAGATGATGTCATGGTGTTCATCAGGCAAGTGCCTTCCGAAAATTTATACGAGAGTGACTGACTGACGCGTTGCAGCTGTGGCATGGATGCATGTGAGCACGAGTATGAGTCTATGTCGAGGCACAATCGCAAGGTCCCGACGTCGTTCTATCATCGCTTTGCCTGCGACGCCCGTGGTCTCAGTGACAAGTATGCAAAAGGAAGGCTGGTCAGTGTCCTCGAAGGCGGATACAGCGATCGAGCGCTCATCAGCGGTGCGATGGCACATCTATCTGGGTTAGTAGACGAAGTTCAGCTAGAAGGCAAGATAGACGAAGAATGGTGGAATGTTGAGAATCTAATCAAAGTACGTGTCCATATTTTTCCCGCATATCGATTATATTTGACTGATCTCCGGTCTATGTAGCTCGAAAAGGTCACGAAGAAACGACGAGGCGGCCGACCATCTCTTACCCCCGCCGCAGACGAACCATGGCTCGAACGCACAGTCGAGATATTTCAGTCGCTTGATACGAGCGTCAAAGCGCTAACATCTGCTGCGTCCTCACGATCCCTCGTTCCTCCCTCCACTAGGACCCTGCGCGACCGAAAATCCAGGAGCTCTACACCTCCCACCAGTCCAGAACAGAGTGCAGATAGAAAACCCAGCTCAATGTCGTCAAGCTCGACCAGCGAGAATAGTGGGAGCTCGAGCTCTAGCGAGGGCGAAGTCAGTGCGCCGAAGAGACTTCCTCGCGTCATTTTGCGTTTAGGCCCGGATCCAAACCTCTCCTCTGGGCCTTAGGTTCTCCGCAAACGAATCCAGCTATGATGACTTGAACGTGATACCCTCCTCCCTTAATACCCGGAATTGGTCTCTATATCTCTAGTACACCTCTACTTAGCATGATACATAATGTAATATAATGGAGATTCATGTATAGGACATCAGTCCGTGGGCAACCCACTCATATACACCGAGGAACACGGCGCCTCCTGCTGATATCCACATCGTCCGTGGGACAACACCCGAGAAAAGAGCACGTATGCCTTCATTTACATAGATGTCTCTGAAACGACGACCGAGCGAAGGAATTTGTTCCTTGGAGGGTTTCTGCGTAGCCGATGAGCATTGGAAACTAAACACTTAGGACGAGAGAAAGGGAGTATTCGCACCCGTAGATCAAGCATCACGCGTGTTTTGAGCACGTCAAGAGGTGTGGTGAGGGCTGCGGCTGTTCCACCTGCAATGCTCCCGCATATAGCTGCCTCATGCGCATAGAGGGGTTTGCGGTTTAGGTGCTTGGATAGCTGGGTTTTGAGGAGTTCATACAGGGGAAATTGAAGGGATGTAAATGGGATCTGTGAAAGGCGATGTCAGAGTCAACTTTGAGAAGAGTAGTGAGGCATTTATGAAGAACTGTCAACAGAGTGACATTCTCCACTTTATGTAGAAGATGCAAGACGTTCTGCCGTATGACGACCTGCAGGCGATGTCAAAGTGACGTACGCCAATCTCCAAAAGTGGATTACGCGAAGACTCCTGGAGCGGCAGCACAAGCGTTCAACAGATCTTAACTTACTTCTCGCATAATTGTCGACGCAAATCCACGATAGAACCCTGTCCATCCATCGTTCAGCAAGACCTGCTTCGCCGCAGCGAGTGACGATTTGCCCAGGGCGCCGTAGGTCATCGTCTGCGTCCTAGTCTTGATGACTTCGGTTGGAACACGAATCAAGCATGCAGCCTGAATAAAAGTTCGGGCGAAGGCATGAAAATGGCGGCACACGGGTAAGGATTGGGAAGGGGTCGTACAACTTCGCCTACGGACGCGGAAAGCATGTGGCTGAGCGGTGCGAGATTCTCAGGTAAGGGTGAATGCTTCTTCATAGTGTCATAGGTGGAGAAAAAGACAGCAGCTAGGATACAGACAAGTCAGGCTTTTCTTCTCTGTGGAAAAGTTTGGAAATAAAAAAACTCACCTCCCGGCGCGCTGCCTACGACGACACTACCGATGCCTTTGTATATCCCACTGAGCCCACCCGCGCGCGCAAACCCCTGTGCAGATTGAAGTCGTGTTTTTATTGTGTCAATAGGGAAAAAAAGCAAGTCAACAGCAGTTCCTGCAGCACCACCAGCCTGTACAAGATTAGAATTGAAATTTTATGTATTTTCCTGGCGGATACATACCACTAGCGATTGGAAAAACGTTGGCTTTACATCCCCGCTTGTCATTGCGTGTCCGAACCAATTTTGACCACGAGGGATTGCTCGTTGGCAGGTATGTAGGTGATGATTTTTATGAAAGATGGACACGCTGACCTAATACGCATCGATTATAAGTCTAATATTCGACAGTTCTTATCAACTCACATAACTATGTATGTTTGGCAATCGATCCGCAAAGCCGTAAACTTGATGCTCACCAGTGGTCTCAAACTGCGACTTGCGTATGTTTTCTTTCAAATTTCAGTTTTCTTCGTCATGTTTTCCAAGGGTCCTTTGAAGACACGTGGGACAAATGATTATTTCAGTCACATACGCGTCGGACCTCACTTCCGATACTTCTTCCTTGTGGAGAGGGCAATGTGGGCCGTTCAAGAGGCGTTGACTTGAAACCACGATGTCGGGCCAGTCGAGTTCTAAAATATTTCCTGCCCTCTCACGCGGGATACCCCCCCAACTGATCGAGAATAGGCCACCACCATCTCCTATTCCTGAACATATCCGCGCTCCGCCTGGAACACCCAATTCCAGCTTGCGCAACACCGATTCTGATAACGACACAAATGACGAGCAACCCCCCAACCTTCGTTCTGTAGAAGACTCCTCCCCTTCAGCCATACAGAACCCTGGACAGAGAAAGCCTCCGAAACGGAACAGGGGAAAGAAGCTAAAATCAAATACACAGCTTATGGGAATTTTTCATCCAACCCTTATACTTGAGAACTCAGGAAGCGTAGCGCGAGACCACCTTGCTTCTGAGCGCACCTTTTTGGCGTATATTCGAACCAGTCTACTCCTGGCTTCGACCGGTGTCGGTATGTGACGTCATTCCTCTTGGTGGATTTTATCATTAATAGATCTGAAAGCTCTCGTCCAACTCTTCGCCGTGGCATCTGCTAATGTCGCGGTCAGCGCTACACTAAACCATATCCACCAATTTGCACGCCCCCTTGGTGCCACATTGGTCATCTTTGGCCTTGTCGTTCTTGCGATGGGTTCGTATCTATCTTTTCTCCGTTGTATCAAAGCATTACCAAGAATTCCACTTTAATAGGCATTCGTCGCTATTTCCTCGTACAGAAATTCCTTACGGAAGGGAAGTTTCCGGTTACTCGATTTTCTCTTGGAGCGGTCTCTATCACCACCGCGATTATCATTATCATTGTATTTGTTGTTTTGGTATCAGCAAGAAATTAGGAGAAAGGCATTAAAGTGTAGGATTTGCATCTTTACGTGTACAACATACAAGTATGGAATAAAGTAGAATTAGATGAACGTGTTTCCCCTTCCTATGGAAATAGTGTACTTTGAACATATCTTCGCTTCACAGTGAATCATTCCGTTCATTCTAGGAATCACCAATTTTGGAAGAAATTGACAACTAACAACAACGAAGAGGTGGTCATCGCGCAGAAGACTGAGTGCACAAAGATTCCACAATTTTGGAGTTTGTTGGGGATAGGACAAGGATAGGATTGAAATATACTTCATATATTGAGAAATCTTGTTCATACTCACCTGACAGAAGGTTTTCTATCATAAGCCTTTTAAGTATCGTTCATTTGTCCTTGGATGAGATCTTGTCTGCATACTTCCTGATCCAGTACACCCTCCCCATCTTGAACAGAACTGGATTCAGTATGCACCGTTAAGTAACGACACCGGACTTGACGCAAACCTGGAAGACAACTGATAGAGGGCAAATGATAATGTGTTCTGGAGGCATGCAGTGAGTTTGCGCGTATTCGGCTCACAACCTTATCCTGTCCAATCGATCAGTGAAGATCTCGCGGTCAATATGTTCGTAAAAATTCGTTACACACTCTATGATTAAGCTGACGCGGGCAATTACAAAAAATCTATTCCCGAGCCTTGTCTTCCAGCAAAAATTCCCCAATGGATTATTGACGAAGTAGACGCCGTAGAGAACGCACAGACGCTGTCAATCTGTTGCACCGTTTCACGTTTCTTCCTTGACGCCTGCCACAAGCACATTTTCAAAATTACCTCATCTAGAGAATGCAAGGACTTACTTGTGATCATTTACGGAAAGTTCACCATCGTCACCTACATGAGGGAACCCCTAGCCGCCGATAACCCCGGGATCCATACTGGCTGATCTGTCCCTGACGCCCCCCTTCTACGCGTGCTCAACATCCTGGGAACGCACGGTCGCATGCACACGCTTTCCTTTACCATATATTCGTGCATTTGGGGGTCAAACCACAACCCACGCAACTCTTTGTGACTTCAATCCCCAGTCACCCAAGTTCTTGTTGTGCAAGGCGACTGCGTACTTTCTGAAAGCCATGAAAAGCCTGAATACCACTGATGACCCGGAGATCAAGTCCAAAGGTTGCGCTCTGCACTGTTTGGAGATATTGGCGGACGCGACGCAGAACGCGTCGTGCGTTTTCTAAAAGGGCCTTATTTCTCCGTAGACATCACAAAGCTGCCCAAGTTATGAAGTGCGGAGAATGACGCTATTGAGACGGCAAGAGAGACCTTGGTGCAGGTCAGGTTCGAGTTCCTGCGTAGGTTCGGTTGTTCTCACTAGTCTTTCCTCGTAGGGGTGGATGCAGGTAAATTAGGAAGATGTGAATGAGTGGGTACGATTGGCATCTTGACTTTTGAGTAGCTGTGAATTTGTTCTATAAAAATTCAGTTTTAACCGGTATCGATGCCACATTTCTGTGTGACCGAGCTGAGGTTCCCAGAAATTTTAAAAAGACTGATTCGCAAGCAATTGTTCAAATTGAATTCGAGGAGATAGACAAGAGGAATGCAACTCATATGTATTTAGTGAAAGTCAGTGACTACTTTGTGACCGATCGTGACTGTCATATTTTATACCAACTTTTTCAAGTTACAGCTGAGGGTGCTCGATGAGTCTCGCGAACCTGCTCGGAGGCAAAAAAACTATTGACACTGAGCTCGATGCTCTATTTACTGCAAAGGTGAGTTGTATTCGAGTTGAGGGGGAAACAATATTGAAAAGTTACAACTACACTAGCCTGTCGCTTCTAAGGTTGACTGACTTCATCAACTTACTTTCAAAATACTAATTGCTCCTCTTGTCAACTGATAAGCAGATAAACCAGGCTTCCACGCCAAATCCAATACCAGGTTCTTCAAAAGACACTAACAAGAAACGTAAATCGACGTCGGAGGTGGTAGACACCCCAGAGCCGAAGAAACGGGCGAAGACCAGCCCTTCTAAGCCTCAGACCTCAAAAAAGGTCCCGAAGGACAAGAACAGGACTAAAGACGAGCATAATACGAAGGGCAAAGCGAAGGAAGCTGAACCGACTGAGGAGGATGAGGACGAGAACTCTGATTTGGAGAATGCCTATCTCGATGCTCACAAATCTCCGGGAAATGTAGATGCTTCGGACTCCGACGATAGTAATGAAGAGTCGGCCAAGCCCCTCGAGCACGAGACCGTGACGAAGGCGAAAAAAGCGTCTCGGTCTGGACCAAAGGTCAAGTATGTGCCTACAGATGAGACGCCTGAACTCAGGGACCAACGGACAATCTTTGTTGGCAATCTATCTGTGGATGTTGCTCAAAAAAAGGTGAGTTTTTGATTTTTTACTGCACTCGTATCTATGTTGACGTCCTTCCAGCCTCTTCTCAAACAACTGCACCGACACTTCCTCTCACAAATACCTACTGCCAAAATCGAGTCGACCCGTTTTCGTTCTGTGCCCTTCCAAGCCCCCACATCAAAGCTTCCTGACGATGACGCTCTCAAAGGCAAGGCTGACCCTAAAAGCACATCAGCATCTACCAAATCTGGACGTCAACACGACATCGACCGGACCTCGACATGGCGCTCATCACAAAAGGATAAAGACGAAGAAGGGCCCAGTGACGAGAAAAAATATCTTAACCCAAAGCAGAAGAAGAAAATCGCCTTTATCAACCACGAGTTCCACTCTGAAGCCGACGCCGTCAACGCGTACATCGTCTTCGCCCATCCTGTCCCTGCCGAGAACCGTCCGAAGAATCTTCCACCCCCGCCACCCGTGCTCAACCCAGGTGAAGCTGCACGACAGGCGGTTCGTATGTGCGACGGGAGCACATTCATGGATCGTATCATCCGCGTCGATCTAGTAGGGAAGAAGGGTCTACCAAGCCCTGGTGAGGAGTTGGATGTGAATATCGCCGGTGCAGACCCCAAGTCGACTGTTTTTGTGGGTAACTTGGATTTCGCGAGCAAGGAAGAGGATCTGCGTGCATTTTTTGAGGGAGTAGTCAGTTCGGAAAGGGGATTACCGCCTGCTGTTGAGGAGGATGCGGAGGAGGGGGGTGCGACCAGGAAGTCAAATGCTTGGGTCGTTCGTGTGCGTATCGTGCGTGATAAGGACACGCAACTTGGAAAGGGATTCGCCTATGTCCAATTCATCGTATGTCTCTGCTCTTATCGTGATGACCAACCCAGTAATATTCACTATAGGATCACGAATGTGTCGATGAAGTTGTCGCTCTCGAACCAATTAAGCTCAAGTTCGCTAAACGCAAGCTTCGCGTCCAACGTTGCCGTACCCTCCCTGGTTCCTCGGTGTCTACGCGTCAAGCTACCGCCTCCAAGCCCAAAGGCAAAGACAAAGCTACCTCTAACTCCTCCACCGCCCCTACACGGCCCACACCAATCGTCGTGCCCAAGGGCGACCCTGCGCTCGGCGAGAAGCTCGCACACCTCTCCAAAGACGCGCGGAAGCAGTACAAGTCCAGTGACGCAGACCGCGTGGCGCGGAGGCTGGCCAAGAAGAAGGCGAGGATGGCAATGCCGGGTGTTAAGGTGGAGGGTAAGGAAAAGATGAGGGAGCGAGTGAGGAAAGGGACAGGAGGAACTGGGAAGAAGATCAACCCTGGGACTAAGAAGGGGAGGGTCAGGAGCGAGAAGAATTTGGCGAAGCGGAATGGGAAGAAGGCTGGTGGAATTTCCGGGTAGTGTAGGATGCCCGCTTCCCTAATAGCATTACCCAATCCAGCAATGGTCGACTTGGATTGGACTTACGTCTTTCTACGTGCCTTCTATGCGAGTGTGAACGAGCAAATCACCATGTTGAATGTGGCATCACAATACATAGAAAACGAAAGAGTTAATACGACAGTGAGAAGACTCGAGGAGCAAGGACCCCATTACTCTGCAGGATCCCTGAGAAAGTAGGGTAGGTAAGGCTCCGCTATAATCAGGACTGTCTCACTAAACGACTTCACGCCGTCTGAGTGAGTGTATTGCTTAGTCAATCCTCCCCAGCACGTCGCTCTCCCCAAATCATTCGTCGCGAAGGAGACAAATTCAAACATTATCCGCATATTGATTATCTAGAACCGATATCGATATGAGGTACAGCCTCGAAGGTGTGATTGCTAATGATGTATTACTTCCCGACTCAGCTCGAAGCTCCAAGTCAGAGATAGGATGTGTCAACCCAGGTTGCCCAATCACTTCCGACAGCACTAGAGATATTAAATGCAGCCGCCTCGCTGTCCGTCAGCTCAGCTACAAAGCTAGGTCTATCTGCATCCTGAATACCAGGACCATAGCTTTTGTGATCGGACAAGGTCACATTGCTGGTACGCTCGTCGCCAGGGTTCCAAATAGACCAGAGAGTATTGTTGAGAGGAGCATTCACATGGGTGTGCTTGAAAATGACTTTTGCGAATGCTATGAAAGGAAGGGAAGGTTTATCAGTATGTACTATCAATAAGAGGACGTGGTCTCACCTCCCCATGGGCGACCGAAGAATACCTTGCCAGCGGTGTCGTTCACGGCGTCGGGAGCGAGGATGATTTCGTTCCTCTCAAATACGTCTGTGACAGACTGTCATATCAAGTAAATCGCCATAGGACAAAGCTGGACCTACAGCTACCATCGTCGTCAGCTATACGACCATTTGCGGTTATGTAGCCAGGACCAGCCACAGCGATAGTGTTATCGCCAAAGAACGCGAGCCCCCGGCGTCCGAATATGAAATCAACCGCTCCCTGCACGGAAGTTATGTATCAGGTAGAGTGACGACCATCGCTTGTCGGTACAGACGAACCTCGATGTAATTTCTAAGGTATACTTGTGTACCTTCGTTGGCGTAGAGTGTGTCCTGATAGCCGTAGAACCCACAAGCGTACAAACCGACACGGGTCCCGTACTGGCTGATCGCAATCGCTTGCACCCCAGGCCCAAAGGTGTTTTTGACGTTCACGTTGTACATTCTGAAATCATCCTTGTGAATACGGAGTGTTCCGCTTGCGTCGTCTGAGCCTGCCGAAGAGGCATCCACGCCGGCCTGGATCGTCACTTGGTTGAAGGAATAGGACTGCGAGTTGGTGGTGTAGCCATAAATCTGAGGAGTTTGGAATGAGATGAAGGTCGATGGCTGAGGGGTTGCGCAAGAGGGGACTAACCGTGAGGGGACCGAGTCGTGTAATGTCGATTTGTTCGGCGTAGGTCCCTGGGTAGATGAATATAGACTGCGCCGAGCTGTCGTTGGGTAAGGAGGCAACAGCTGCTGCTACCGTGCTAAACTCCCCTGAGGTGTTCGTTCCCGCTCGTACGACGATAGCACCAGTGGGAGGAGACGTATGCTGGATGGCAAGTACAATCTCGTGGAAGAAGAGTGAGAACAAAAGCAAAGACAACGTTTTCATGGTCATCACAGGAAAAGACTCCTTGTGTGGAAAATGAAAGTCATTTTATAGGTAAAACAGGGTTACAACAGCGACGGTGTCCAGCGCTCAATAAGCCTGGTGCTTTACACGACGGTGTTCACGAGAACGTTGGACGATTCCCACTCGGTGCGGTCATGATCACAATCCCGGCCCGCCAACTCAGCTCTATTCAGGGACACAATTCCTCTGAAAAGTCGCGAACTATGATGGTGAATGGCGACGACGATATTGATGACGAGGTACGTCGTAAGAATTACCCGTGACGGTGCACGATCCGAAGCCCTGGACAAGTGAATTGCCTTGAAATTTGGTCGATTTAAATGCGTTCGCCTTATGTGGGAAGGGCAGAGCAGTCTACGAATCCAGTATTCTGACGCGTATCGACATAGAACAGAAGCTTCAACATAACATCAGTTTGAAAATTATTCAAGAGAGGTGAAGACGTACAAAGGAAAATACACCGTACGTTCCAAGTATTAGTTTATGAGGCAACGTGGCTCTCGAGCGAGAAAGAACACTGAAATGCCGAGTTGTATTCACGCAAACGACTTTGTTCTTGTGAAAGGTTGTCGGTACAGTTTGTTCAAGACCAACTACCCTTCCTTCGACGAGGGAACAACATCACATGAGTCAAACGCGATTCGAGAACCGGAGTGTTTTACACAAAAATGCATGTGTCGTTGCTGGAAACGAAGACCGAGGTAATTGTGATTTCACTCCAGGCCATCAAGTCGCTCATCCAAGTCCAATCTAGAATCTTCAAAGATATTCTTGAGCATAGATTCTCCAATAATCCTCAATTAGTATCCGGACTTTCTTGCTACCAGAATACTCAAGCGCTCAGACCTGAAATGTACTTGTATTAGTAGGATGGTCGCTAGAGAAACAGAAATCTTCCATGCCGTTGAATGATTGATATGCGGTCCTCTGTACCACCTGTCGATATCTTTGTTCGTGTCTTTAAAAAACGAGTAGAAGCGCAGACCGGGTTTCAGAGTGAGAGCGAGGGCGGTTATCCATTAAGAAATGGCAGCACCACGTGGCATGTAAAACTTTTGTTAAATCAACGATAGGATCATCAGAGTAGGAAATCGCTTCAGGGTCCTTCCAGGTTTGCCCTGGTCCTTTCTGCGGCCGATCACCTATCATTCACCCCTGAAAAAGTCTAGTCTTTATCCTGCAAAAGGTTGTGTAGAAACTGCTCTCTATAAAACGTTGTATACTTAGGACGTGATAAATTTGCGGATGCTCCACCTGTCATGCGTTGGCCATGTGACACCAGCATAACGCCAAGGTTCTGTGGACGTATTCAATCAATTGCAGATCCAGTTCTCTCCATAGAAAAACTTCCATCATCCCGGCTAACGTAAAAACGTGCGCCGACAATACAGACAACTGTGTAAATACCGCATGATGTTTCTGAGAGCCCTGAAACGCCTATTGGTTCATACCCATCGCTTTCCTCTCCATCGCCCATTAACTTACTAGGGCTTTTGCGTGGAGGTGGATTGCAACCAGCAAGGCTTGACTCTGCCCCTTTCACGAACTCGACAGAATGTCGTCCGGGTATGATAGTACTCTGGGTGCATTGTTTGTGGGATTCGCGATCGCCTGTTGCATATATGGAGTGCTAGCGGCCCAGGTCTTCTCTTATTTCCGACACTATCATGGGGACAGGTGGCATCTCAAGTTGACTGTGTGTAAAATCCTCAATTGTCTGTCCAATATGAAAACTTATGATTCTCTCAGGTTATCACCATTTTGTATGTGCCAATTCCAAGCCCATCTGAAGTTCTCCCACCTAAAGATATCGCCCTTCCATTCCAGCCTCTTAGAAACTGCCGATCAGATGTTCATTGGCCATATGGGATACTATTATTGCATCACGTATTTCGCAAATCCACTAGTATTGCTCAGTGGTACTATTGCATGGTGAGCAACAGTCGACTACATTTTGGATTGGTACCTTGCTAACATCAATATCTTAGGTCTCTCATTGTACGTTCCTGGATATAACAAATGTCGTCAAAGCTCATTCCGTTTAAACAAGCTTCAAATAACGATGGGGGTCAGTCCCACTATCCCGTCTTCCCAAAATCCATATTCTAACTCACTTCCACAGGCAGTTGTCGGTACCATTGTCAAAGTGTTCGTACAAGAAACACTCTTGTCTTCTAATATCTTCTGATATCGACCTTGCACAGTTCGTTTGGCCTCCGCGTTTGGAGATGTAAGCATAAAAAGAAGTCCGCCGCATAATTTTCTCCCTGACGCTGCCCTCAGTCAGCCAGAAGAACTACTGGATAACCGGTATCATTGTGAGTTCCCTGTTCTTCGAATGTTTGAACCATCCATTAACCAATCTCCTCGTTGACCAGATGATTCTGAGTTTCGGTCAACTGGGTAAGCCATTCTCTTTCAAGACGGGTTGTTTAACGACGTTGATATCGAATGCTCGTTAGGCACCGCAGTAGGTGAGATATGATAGATTCTGTCCGGCGTTGACCTATCTGATGTTGTCCGATAGGCTTCACTGTCAAGGCGTAAGTGATGACCATGATTGCACCAAACATCACTCTTGATTGAATCAAACCCTTCTTAGGTTTCAACTTCCAAATCTCAGAGCTGTAGATACTATCAAAGTCGGTATCACAAACCACAATACCCGGTCCTCATTGCTGAACTTGACAACCTAGACACTCGGCACGATTTCTTTAGCCCTCGGAGTCGCAACAGACATTGTAACTGCCGCCGCTCTCTGCTTCTTCCTAAATCGACTACGCACAGGGCTTGCTGCGTTCGTCCTCGTCTCCTCGATCATCACCGTTATCTGAAACTTTTTTTGTCAGATCGGATTCCCTCGTCAATAGTCTTCTTCGATATGCTATCAATACTGGTGCATTGACTGCGTGAGCCAGACTTACTTTTGCGCTCAAATGATCGTCATCCTGACACAAATCTCTTTCCAGCGCCTGTAGTTTAACCACTCTCCTTCTCGTCAGTCCTTATGCTTGATCACTCATTGTCCCTTCGTCTGATCCACTTTCCATCTAGTATAACTTCAAGCCCGGGAACAATCTGTATTTCATCGCGGTCTACTTTACCGTCAGCAAGAGTATGTTTTTTTCGCCCATTATCTTTGTTCGCTAAGTTCTCTAATCGCAAAATCTCCCAGTGTATGCTATCTCTTACATGGCGACGTGAGTCCACCTCTTGACGGCGAAGTCGCGTCTACTTGCTAAAACCAACCTCGCTACATAGGCTGAACACACGCCGGACTGTTCGGGGCCGGGGTACCGACCGGCAGGGCGGTACCACTGGCAGGCAGGACAACAACACAAACCTATTCCATCTCGGTACACGCGTGCCCAGTGTGGGCCCAGTAGATTTGGGAGGCTGGAGTTACTCTGATAAGGTGGGTGTTCCCAACAGGCGACTGCTCGGATTGTGGCTTATACCGTTGTGGCAGGTCGCTTTCCGCGAAGATGACTTTCCGCTTAACAGCTTCGCTCCGTCCCAGTAAGAGTTCCATTTTTGGCTACGCCGTTCAGGAGCTCAACGTCCTTTTGCTTTTGAAGACCTTACAATCATGGTCCTTACAATGCCGTTTAAAACTTTCCTTTTGTGTTGTACCAGGCTATTATTATTCCATGTGTATTAAAAGTAGAACTGAGACTCGTTGAAGTACTTGTGGCTGGATCCAGATTAGGGATCGATTTTCACGAGGTGGACTGCGATGTCCTCTAACACCGACCGCCTTCAAAAGATCATGACTCAGACACAACTTACAAGCACGTCGAAGGAGTCAAAGAGATCAATCACTTCCCGTTCACACCTACATCGAATTTCTTCGCTCAAACTGAACAAGAGATTTATGTTAAATGATTTCCAGTCTTTTTGATTCGATCGTTCTGGTGCGTACTAGCATACTGATCAGACTGCTAGGTAAGTAGTAAGATTCGAGATTCTGTGAGGTTTGCTACGTAGAAAAATGGTGATTGGGGGTACGACGGTGCTCTTAACAAATGATAAAGAGCATCATTAAAGAGGCTCCAGGTAATAGTGGTGGTGGATATATTAAGCGAAGGGAGCACCGAAGTCGACGTTCGAAAAGGATATAGGCGTCGATGCCGAGAATGAGTCCAATGATGAGGAGGGCACGATGGCCGAAGTGTTTGAATAGAGTACGCGATAAAAAAACTGGTATGGGTGAGATGCCGAAAACGCGAATTAGCAAGGCTTTTATTTAATCTTCAATAAGATCCGTAAAAGGCGGGAGCTGGATACCATTAGACCGGAGCATATCGTGGTAGAGCTTCGCTCGCGTCTTCCACGCTTCGCTTTCCATCTTCAGACGGTCAACAGTCGCCTCGAGATCTCGCTGGTACTCGAGCTTTCTCTTGCGGCTGCGACGAGCAGCGACGGTGTTCTGGCGACGCTTGTACTCAATCTGCTCCCTCTCTGAAGCATCGGGACCAGGCGGAGGCTCAGTGAACTCGTCCTCCTCCTCACCAAAGGCCGAAGACCTCGAACGCTTCTTCGCGAAGATCAAAGGCACTTCCTTCCTCGATGTCGCAGAAGGCAAGACGTATTTACGTGGCTGGGTGGGAGCGTCGACAGAAACAAGACCCTCGGGTGTGACACCCTTGCGAGTGCCGGTGGCATTGAACCGTCGACGAGGAGCGGGAACACTGGGTTGGACGACGGTGGGAACAGAGACGACCGGGGGATTTACATCCCGGATAGGCGCTGCTGGAGTGGGCGAAGGGAAGGAAGCGTCGGGAGGGAGGAATGGGGAAGGATATAGCGACGAAGGGTCGACGGTGGGGTTGAAGTCGTGGAGGGCGGGAGACTCAGGAGTCATGATGATGAGGCCTTCGAGGGTAGGCAGAGCAGCATGTGCAGGCTTTTCGTACATGGGGTATTCCTCCATGCTAGGGAAAAGGGCACCACCTTCGAAATCTCCGTCATTGAACATGCCCGTAAGCATGTCATCATTGTTATCACCGAAGACGGGAGTGTTGAGGAAGTCGGTGTCGGGAGAAACGTTGAAGTCATTCGCGTCGGACCAGGCGGGCGAAGACCACAGCTCCGGGGTCTGTGGTGTAGGAGGCGGCGGCATTGAGGTACTGGACGACATTGTGTTACTAGACGACCCTGAAGAAGGGTCAGAAAACTGATCGTCGTCATCGAGACCGATGGAATCACCTGTGATGACGTCCAGGATAGACTGCACGTCCTCCGGAGCGAACGAGGGTAGGGCTGAGGTGACGTGGTTGGCGTCCATAGAATTATCAGTGGGCTTTTGGGCTAACATATTTAGATAGTTGTTTGACAGAGCGGTAAATTCCGATAGATCTGGTTCTGTTGAATCTGTGCGACGAGGTGCTGTGGAAGGTGCTGGTGGTAGACTCTTGGGGATTCCACGAGGGGCTATCTTGCCATGGGGGGCGGTAAAGACCTGGTTAGACGTCCTGGGACGTTGGCGACGAGTGGTTAAGACATTGTAAGAAGGGGTAGATGAGGAGCTTGAAACCGAAGGTCCAAGGTAGTTCGAGAAGGCATCTGTACGAGTGACCGGAGAAGACAGGTAGAAAGCCGAGCTATTCACAACTGGTGGAACATCTTGGCTACTGCTAATGATGTTTCGGGTGTTGTACGAGGCTGAAATGGCTGATGGGGTGGGAGTTGAACTTGATGAAGAGATTTGGGGAGGCAACTCGGGCGAACGCCTCAAAATTCTAAAATCAGGCGACTCGGTCAGTTCTGACTTTATAGAATGTTGAGTAGGTCGAGGACCCTCCCGCGGGGGACAGGATAGATGATGCCCGGAGGCGATATCACTCATACCCCACGATGGGGGATACGAGGCGCTCTCATCGTCCCGTGATGGCACATGAGTTGAACTCTCCGCATGAACAAAATGAGCTTTTTGCCACGAGGAAGATGGCATCGTGTCTTATAGCAAGATCACGTTAAGACTGATGAGAGGTATAGATGGAAATTGGAGAGCGGTGCCACAGAGCTAACACTCGCACAACTGCGTTGCGGCAGGGAATGAAACAGAACAGGAACTCACAGGTGCAAACTCGGATGGAACAGCAAGCTTGGAACGAAAACTGAGTCCGCCCAAGTCAGTACTGGTAGTGGTGCGTGGTAAGGAAACGAAAAATGCTCGATCTGACTCCTTCGTTTATAAATCACAATGCACTGCCAATTTTGAAACTCAGCCGGCCCCGGCCCCGGAGACCCCGCCAGACACATCTCCCGTCTGTTAGGAACAAAAATGAAATTCGGATTATTCCCAAATCCCAGTTGAAATGCAGTGCTAGGCTGTACGATTTGTACCAGGGTAATGTTCAATGTCCCTCCCAACGAGGAGGATGCCCTCCATTATCGAAATATGAGATCCCAGTAGCGAGCATGTGTTTCTCAGAGGTTTGAGTCCGGACGAGTCATTTTCCTTTTCCGGATGCTAAGGAGATGACCAATCAATCCCGACCATAACGGGAACGGAGGGCCGCCCCTCCACACATCGCGAAATTAATTAGTTTTCCAGTCGCAGTCGCGCCCACTTGTAATTGGTAGAAAACGTGTCCGATTTCTTATCCGCATGGCCATCCTGCTGTGCACTGCGAGCTGCGCCTTGGCGTGGCAGGTGATAGATAAACCACCACTGCTCTTCGTCAGGGACCGGGCTTAGGGTATGGGCTTAGGGTATTACCTTCGTCACATGGGAAACCTTGGGAAGGTTAACCGACGATCCCCCGACATGTTTTGACCTTTACTGACCAGGCGAACCAACTATATACATGAAATTCTATAGGTTATCATGAATATAAGCAAGGATTTACCGTTTCTAGCCGGTCGCAGAGCCGGACAGGTCACAGCAGCCCGAAGATTACGTGGAATTCACGGCATCCGCAACGTTCCGACGAGCTGACTGAGCTGGGCGCTACGCAACGGTTTCGAAGGCTGTGTTCTTCCATGCGTTGCAATCAGCTGTCTGCATCATCGACAAAGGGAAGTGTCCCTAAACACAGCATGTGTGTGAAGGGTGTGTG
>JABAJX010019897.1:0-27320 GCA_018221735.1 Termitomyces sp. K1Aa | reverse complement strand
GTCACACATACGCTCTTCGCAGCAAGGTGGGTAAAAGCTCGAATCGACCTCCCTATTTTTTCCCTCCCGTTTCGATTTAACCCTTTCTGCATGAAGTATTACTACCAATAGTATTAGACAACTTTTTGATCATAACCTGGCAGGCTTATCGAGGTTGACATTTTTTATCTTTATGTAATGACCATGATCATCTATGTACAACAACGGTCGATTTCTCGGTTCTTCCAACGTGTTCGAAGGAGTGTCTTTCAGATCGTCTCCCGATAACGACTATATTTCAGGATCGCGCACCTCTTGATAAGTTCAAGACGGAGTTGTTACAGACAGCTTAGAGTACACTTTTTTTATCGGTTAGATCAATTATGGATGGTCGTAAACGTTGTTCGCTGTCCTCAACATCCCCGACTTCCTCCATAACATATGTTCGCTGTCAGGCATGTTGCAAGGCAGCTGAATCGATACAGGACCTCCCATCTGATAAGAGTCGGATTGGGATATTCCGAGTCACACCAAAAAGTACTACTCTATCCAACGAATAATTTCCGTCGTGTTTCCACCTTTCAGCCACACACCATGGCCTCGCTCGACTCTATCACCAACGCTCTCGCTGCTCTTTCTATAAAACCTGCCTCATCTGTCAGCCATGCGGCCACCGCTTCTCCGGCAGAGTGGAAAGAGGCTCTAATCGCTAATGAATCGACGCCGAAGGGTTTCGAACTCATCAAAACTCTCGTCTACAAACCCAAGACTGCGAAAACGGCTACACCAGTGCCGGTCGTTGTCATCGCGCGCGATTCGACGGAAACGAACTCGGGAGCGATTGGAAAGGCACTCAACTTGAAGGAGTTGCGGTTGGCATCTGCAGATCTGTTGACAGAATTTTTCTCCTTGGACAAGGACTCTTGTGAGCGTCGTTTTCTTCGAATTGTTCTGTGAACACGACTTTCTTTCTCGATTGGAGGACTTGCAAAGCTTATTTCGGCTGTCTTTACTTTTATTTTTATGTCACTTTCACTCTGTTGAATTTCATCATCTCGATTGCTAACAAATTATAAACAGTGTCGCCGCTTGCTCTCAACGAACAGACCTTCTCCAAAGTTCAAACCGTCGTTGATTCCTCTATTGCCACCTCTTCTTCCCTGTTCGCCCTCCATGCCCACTCCTCCTCTGCTACCATCTTCCTCAGTGGCGCCGACATTCTTGCCTATCTCCAGAAACTCCAAACCAATGATGTCAAACTTCAAGAGCTCGATTTCTCGAACTTGGCTGCTTCTGCTGGAGCAGCCGCTCAGACATCCAAAGCCCCGGTCAAAGAGAAAGAGGAGGCCAAGATTGAGGGTGCCGTCCAGATTGCCATTGGTGTCAAGAAGGAGGTTGATTTCGCAGCGTGGTATACTAATGTGAGTTTTCACAAATCCCATCCGATAGATGACGTCTGACGCCCAAGTAGGTCCTACTGAAAGCAGACATGCTGGACTACTACAGTGTTAGTGGTTGCTACATTCTCAAGCCGTGGTCCTACAGCATCTGGGAAGAGATCCAGGAATGGTTCAACGCGCAGATCAAGGAGCTCGGAGTCCAGAACTCGTACTTCCCCATGTTCGTGTCGCAAAAGGTTTTGGAACGTGAAAAGGACCACATCGAGGGTTTCTCCCCTGAAGTCGCCTGGGTCACACGTGCTGGCCAGTCTGACCTCGAAGAGCCCATTGCTATTCGGCCGACTTCTGAGACCGCCATGTACCCCTGTGAGTGGCTATAGACAACAACTCGATCGTCCTTCTCACCCTTTTCATTTCATTAGACTATGCCAAATGGATCAAGAGTCATCGTGATCTTCCGCTCAAATTGAACCAATGGAATAGCGTCGTGCGATGGGAATTCAAGAACCCGCAGCCGTTCCTGCGTACCCGTGAATTCTTGTGGCAAGAAGGGCACACCGCTCATCTTACCAAGGCCGAGGCCGATACTGAGGTTCGCCAGATCTTGGACCTCTATCGCCAAGTGTACGAGGACCTCCTCGCCGTCCCTGTCATTCCGGGTATCAAATCGGAAAAGGAAAAGTTCGCGGGAGGTCTCTACACCACTACGCTCGAGGGTTTCATCCCCACATCTGGACGGGGTATCCAGGCTGCAACCTCTCACTGCCTTGGTCAGAATTTCTCCCGCCCGGAGATGTTCAATATCTTCGTTGAGGACCCGAATGACCCTGCGGGCAGCAAGACCTATGTTTGGCAAAACTCTTGGGGTCTCTCGACTCGTACAATTGGTGTGATGGTCATGGTTCATGGCGACAACCAGGGTTTGGTGCTTCCTCCGCGCGTTGCCAGCGTTCAAGTCATCATTGTCCCCTGCGGTATCACAGCCAAGTCTTCCGACGAGCAGCGTGTGCAGATCAACAACGCCTGTGATGAGCTTGCGAAGACTCTGAAAAAATCCGGTATCCGGGCTAAGGCTGATCTCCGTGATGGTTACACTCCGGGCTACAAGTTCAATGATTGGGAACAGAAGGTACGTTGTTTCTGACACACATCACACCCATATCTGTTGTGCTGATACAGATGATTGCTCTGGTTGTACTAGGGTGTCCCCGTTCGTCTTGAGATTGGTCCTAACGATCTGGCCAAAGAACAAACGCTCAGTGTTCGCCGTGATACTGGTGTTAAGGTTCCGATTTCACTCAAGGACATCGGCACCACCGTCAACGAGCTCCTCAAGACTATCCAGAGCGAGATGTTCACGCGTGCTCAGACCGACTATTTCTCTCGTGTCAAGGAGGTCACGAAGTGGGATGACTTTGTCCCGACGCTCGACAACAAGGGCATTGCGGTCATCCCCTGGTGCGAGGTCGAGGCTTGCGAAGATGATATCAAGGAACGCAGTGGCAGAACGTGAGTCTTTTCTATACGCTCGGGTACCAAGATCAGTTTTAACTTGCCGGATCAACAACAGTGCTGAGCTCGAGGATGTGCGTGCACCTTCTGCCGGTGCAAAGTCCCTCGCTATCCCCTTTGATCAATCAAGATGGGGCCCGATCGAAGCTGGCAAGACAAAGTGCCCTGGATGCGGTCAGAATGCGAAGAGATGGACGATGTTTGGACGTTCATATTAGACGAGAGGGGTGTGATTTAGAATGAAATGAGGTTGCTCTTTGTATATCTTTGGGTTGGTATTCCCGGAAGGTGGACTTCTGTGCTTCACCTAATAAAGGCATTTGATGATCATCCTGTCCGTCATGATAGCGGTGCATCCATGTGAGGATGATTGCAGTGTATGGACGTGTGCCTTTTTGGACAGGCAGTGCGTGTGATTAGCTTGGGTTCAATGCTCTGGTCCCAGATTCGCCACACAGGTTTGTATGAGTGTCATGTGCTGATCTACCCATAATGGCACCTTCCAAGTAGAATTTAGAACCATGATCCCATTATCCCTCAGCTCTGCACCACCACCAGTCATGATCACAGACTCTCCCGCGCCGACCAAGTCCATCCTCCGTCGTCGCCAACCACCACCCATTACGCCACTATCTCCGGACATTTGTCGGCGACTACCCTCTGAGGTAATTCACGTCATCATCGAAAGGATTGCCAACTTCGATGTGCCCACACTCAGAGCCTGCAGTCTGGTATGCAAGTCATGGCTACCTGTCAGTCGATGGCACCTCATACCAGCCGTATCACTTGGCTCGAAAAATATTAAGAGTTTTCTGCGATTGCTTGACTCGCGATACTGCACCATATCTCAGAGTATACACCACGTCTCTATACAGAGCGACTCGAACGCCATAAGTCATCGCAAATCAAGAGAGACCATGATATATCCACTAGACTTCGTCGTCAGTCCACTGGCAGATGATCTCTCATTCACCTGTGATGAGACCCTGCTGCAACGCCTTACCTCGTTTCCGGCGCTCACTTCGCTCTCGTTCTCATGGCTCCGGGACGGGCTGGCCCTAACAACGAGCACTACACTCATCCAGGGTTTCCCAGGTCTTACAAAGATCGAATTCCGGACATGTACATTTCCCTCTTTCGAAGAGTTTACCTACATAATCTGTGCGTTGCAGAACCTGCGGCGCCTCGCACTCATGGACGTCACCTGGGACGACCTCACAAAACCCGAGTCTCCCACCCACTTGGTCCCCCCTTCACACCTGGAGACGCTCGAGCTCTACCTCTCCCCAATCGGGCACTTGTGTACATGGATCGCGGAATATTCTGACAGCCTCGAGGACCTGCAGACGGTCAGCTTGTGCAGTGCGTTTTGGGAGGATCTCGACTCGATAGCGATTGCATGTATGCTGCGGCGCCTTGGCCCCAAGGTGAAGCACCTGAGCCTTCCGTGGCATCTTCCTGAAGGTACGGTCTCGTCCGTCAAGGCACAGCTTTCGATATCATTTCTAACGGGTACTTAATAACTAACTTTATTTGATAGTTGATCTGTCCCATCATACGGAGCTTCGGACCCTCCGCATCACCCATCTATGGTTTAAACATGTACCGAACGACGTTGGAGAGGAGTGCTTCACAGCCAAAGGGATCGAGAAGACGCTCCTGCAGCTCAACACGCACCAGATACGGAATATTGACTTTCGCGTGCTCACCCTGTATCAATTGACAGGCAGTGAACTGGGTTTGGATTGGGAAAAGATGTGGAAGATATTGTCGAGGAAGTCCTTTGCTCAGTTGCAGGGCGTTACGTTTGGTCTCCCTGCCTATGACAAGAGACTAAGACTGATGCTGAAGAAAATATGGGGCGGCAGCCGACACATAGAGGGTGTCGAGGATGCTCGTCGACATTCAAAGAGGTCTGGGAGGCGATTGAACAGGTTGCAAGTGGACGAGGTCATCCGCTGAGGTTGTTGACAGGGACAGGCTAAGTCATACAACGACCAGGCGTCCTGATACTTAGACCTGCTTCATACCATGTCATTAACGATCTTACATTTTACGAGGGCAATATATGCTTAATGAAATTCATTACCCATCGAGATGTATGCGATGAATGAGTTGAGTCAGAATTATTGATTATCATACATACAGAGAAAGATCAATCCCTGCACCTCCTGCGTATTCATCAGACTAGAGATGAATGCTTTATAATGTCATCGCATCTTGAACAGAGTTCATCATCGGCTGGAGCGGTGTATGTCCAGCAACGAGGACATTTGTGGTGTTCAGCAGGCCTGATACGGATTGCCAGTTCCTCGTCGGTTCCTACAGAGCGAGTCACTTCAGCACAGATAGAAAGTTGATCGATATAGTTGGTGGACAGACCAGGTATCGTCAAAGTCTCCGTAAACAGCCACTCGGGTGATGACGTGCCTAATGAACCCTCATCGGTAACGAAAGCATCTGATACGATGAACAAGGTTTTAAGGAAATTTTCTGAGTATGTTAAGTTAGCAATACAGCTTGAATGGTTCGATTCAGGAGAGGAAATCACCTTCCCGTTGTAATAATGCCCCTAGATTTGTCCTGTCTGCCCCTTCAGGAAGTATGATATCAACTTGAGCCTCCAAAGAGCTCTTGAGAAGTCTCTTGTTTTGGCTAGAGAGATCAACGGCGGCTGATTTGTTGCCGCGTGCCCTTTCTAGCAAGAGAAGCACCACGCCGCGGACGCGGAGAAGTTCTGTCATCTCTTCGGCTGCTTGATCATCTTTCCATTCCGAGGGCTGATGATATGCAAATAAGCAATCGACTAGATGGGACTTCGACAACATACTAGGGGTTGCCACGGAGTCATAAATACAGATGAACCATCACGGTTCCGAGTGTCGTGGATCTCCTCTGCTAAGTGAGGTAGAACGGGTGCAAGGACCGAGGTCATCGTAGTCAGGGCCTGTCATGGTGATGAATAAGATAGACGTTGACATATTCCAAAAAAGAAACACGGACTTGTTCAAGCACAGTTACAATGGCTCTACGTTCTGGACTTGACAGTGAATTGGCGTAAAGACAGTCTTTTGTGATGTCTAGATAGAGTGACGAGAGTGTGATGTTAGCAAAGTTGGTTAAAGAGTTGATGACTATTGACGATCTCGATATCAGCTACAAGCAAAAGATGAACGTGATGATACATCACCTTTTGGGAAATTGTAGGATGAATAGCCCTCAAGGGCTGTCTGCTCCAACATATACAACTCATGCATGACATATCGTTCGGCCTTGAGGTCGAAATCTTGTTAGAGGATGCAAAAAACACAAGAACAAACATACCAGGCCCAGCTCTTCTTTCGGAACGCGTTGGAAGGAGGTACCTTCACCAATAGATCCAAGCATAAACCGTGCAGAATTCCGGATCTTCCTTAACGATTCGGCGACTTGAGCCAGTACTGTGGGACCGATTGACATATCGCGCCAATATTCAACTGTCGCAGCCCACAATCTCAACACATCAGCGCCATACGCGGGTTCACGTTTTTGGTCCTGCCAGATTGTCAAGCTGCTTTTAATCAGTGATGTCACGCTATTTACGCACCTTGCCGCCCAGAACAATCGTTAGAGGGCTAATGATATTTCCCAACGATTTGCTCATCTTCTTTCCCGCCTGATCCAAGACCATACCATGGGTAATGAGCGTCCCATACGGACTTAGATTTGGAGTGTCCCCAGGGGCTGAACTGATGGCAGTCAAGAGCTGGCTTTGGAACCATCCTCGGTGCTGATCCGAGCCCTCCAAGCAGACGTCTGCGAGATGTTTTCTGCCCTCGTTGAAGCCCGCTTCGCTCAGCATCGACCAGGATGTACCACTGTCGAACCAGACATCCATGGTATCTGTACCTTTGCGCCACATCTCAGAGGGTGCACGACCTTCCTCGCGGAGAGCCGGTGGAATGAAGTCGTCAACAGGTCCGTTCCACCAATGAGCGACACCTTTCTTTTCTATCACAGAGATGATATAGTCCAGGGAGGCGGCGTCAAGAGTTGCTTCGTCGGAATCCAGGCGGTGCAGAGCGGGTATTGGGACACCCCATACACGTTGGCGAGATATGCACCATTCGGACCGAGAGCGAATGAAGGATTCCAATCGATTCCGGGCTATTGAGAAATGACAGTTGAGAGGATGTAGATAAATTGAAATATCCACTCACATTGTGGGGGGAAGAAAGAAACGTCTCCCAGCGCACGCAACGCGTTATCTTTGATGCCCTCGAGATCTGCAAACCATTGAGATGTTGCTCTAGAAGATGTATAAGAAAAAGTGCACAGATATAGACTCGGAGCATCTCACGTCACGATGATTGGTTTGTCCGTTTTCCAGTCATACGGGTAGCGATGTTTGATACGCTGCACCTTGATGAGCGAATCAGCCTGTTTGAGCAGCTCGACAATGGCTCTCGACCCATCACTCAAAACTTCTTTCCCGGCCAAGCTGGCCCCAAACTCTCCAACAACGTCTGAGACCTCCTTCGTGAACTTTCCTTCGCCATCAACATGGCAAATCATGTTTTTTGAAGTTGATACGAGACCGAGAGCAAGGAAAGCATGATAATCCTCGGCACCGTGAGCTGGGGCACAATGAACGAGACCGGTTCCAGATTCTGAGGTAACGTGAGAGGCTGGGATGATCTTGAGAGATGGTGTCGAAGATGCCAGTGGTGCAAAAATCGGAACGTAAGCAACGTCGATCAAATCCGAACCTGTGAAACGGCGTAATTATCAGAGTGGGGATACTTCTACCTTAGTCATACCTTGAATTTCATCAATGATTTCCACACTTCCTAAAAGATCTGCTAATGGAGCCACACGCTCCTGAGCTACGATACCAACGTAACCACCCTCTCCGGTGGATTTGATGATCGAATATGCCATTTCCGGATTTACTGCAATACCCTGTCTATGGTTGGTTTCTATGGTAAGTAACACAGAAGAAGTGCGTACCATGTTTGCGGTTAAAGTCCACGGTGTGGTAGTCCAGACCAACAATTTGACGGATGGCGTTCTTGACACGAGCTCTTGAAGGACAGCGTTCTTGATTGGGACTTTCTTATCGATTTCAAAAGTAACGTAGACCGAATGAGATACATGGTCATCTTTATACACCAACTCGGCTTCTGCCAAAGCAGAACGAGAAGAAGGCGAATAATGCACGGGACGATAATGGCGGTATATGAGACCTATCGGAAGTTAGTTGACTAGACAAGACGAATAACATAGGGTGGCACCGTTTTCAACCATTTTCTGAAAGATGCGCAATTGTCGAAGCTCGTAAGCAGGGTCTAAGGTAGTTTAGATAGATTGCAATGGAAACGTCCGTGTATTACTTGCCCAAAGTTCTATACGTTGATCCGTCACTCCAATCTGCCATGATACCGAAGTGTTGGAACTGCTCTTTTTGCGACGCTATCTCTCGCTCAGCGGTTGCGTGTGCTGCCTCGCGGATCGTCCCGGCTGGGGTGTTTGATGAGTCTTGCTTTTCAGTGATGTCAGCGGTAACTGATAGAACAAGTTGTGACCACGTACACCTAGCTCTTGCAGAGCCTTGTTCTCAATTGGCAAGCCGTGGCAGTCCCAACCTGGAATATAACTGGTCACGTTAAGGTCCTCATGTATCAAGAGAGATTCACGACAGACTCACTTTACTTTGCGACCCGTTGAAACATAAAATCTATTGATTATATCCTTCAAAATCTTGTTCAGTGCATGGCCTTTACAAAGGGTTGAGGTATATGTTTTATGAATCGCGTATTCGACTCACCCATATGTAAGTTACCATTTGCATAGGGTGGTCCATCATGAAAGACGAACAATGGCCCGTTGGCATTCTTCCACTGTATTTTGTGCGTTTTAGGAAAGCCTCAAACATATTATGGATAATAACACACATACTTGCCAGCGGTAAAGCTCTTCTCCCGTCCGTGCTCGAAACGGTACTTCACTTTGTGACGGACTGGTCCATAGCGGAAAGGATGTTTTGGGAAGAAGCAGGGTGTCCTTATAGGCATTTTTGTCAACTTGCTTCTTGAATTGCGCGGCAGTTGAGGAGAAGTATTGGACGCGTCGATTCCATAGTTGTCTACTTAGAATGAGAGCAGTCCTCATCGAATTTTGACCACGAGCTGGGACAGAGTCGAAGAGCATCGGTCACCTCGTACAACAAATACTTGATTTTGCGGCGCCTCTGAAATCAAGCCAAGGTCAACTCGAACTTCAGGAGGCAGGGATTTCAAGGCAAAATATTGTCACAACGTTGTGACAGAACACCTTGGTGTGTCACATCTCTTCTCTTAACTTCGACCCCATTCGCAATGATCGCAACTTTTATCCGAGGTAACATTTACTATCTATAGCTATAGAGCTGGCGCTTATTTAAACATGTATGTATCTAGAGGCTAATGATGTGCTTATGGTCGAACTATTTCTTGGGAAAAGCTCTTTGTAAGTCCGTCCACCTCTCCTGTGAAATCTGCGACATACTTCACCCATTCATCAGCCTTCCACAAGATGTCTCCGCATTTCCAGGTCTCAACATCAACGATAGTCTTTTTCGCGTTTGTATGACTGCCTTTTATTTTCTGCAAGCCGCGGGACAAGAGGTTGCCGCCCAATTTAGCTTCCACATCGAGTTCCAAGACGAAGGGTCCAATATGATCTAGGACGATGGCCAACTGGAAGTATGACGGAATACCCCTCTTGCTGCTCTCATTCTCTACTACTGTCCAAATCGCGTGTGCAGCGCCACCAGTGCCTTGAATACTGCCAGTAATCGTCATCGCATGCTTAATGACGGTCTCTGTCTCTTTCTCAGCCGAGGGCCCGAATAACACTCCTATGGAGGTTAATCCCTGTGCAGGAACAGACAACCCCAAGTGATGTCCCGATTTTTCTTCTGTCAATCCAGCCTTACTGTCTCTTGGCGCGACCATAATGATCTTGGGATCATGGGTTTTTATCTCATTCTGAGATGACGATGGTGCTGAGACTTTACAGTCGATCGTGGCATTGACGAAGCGTCTCCCGGGTTCAGGATGACAAGTAATAGTCATGACAAGGAGGGATTTGTTATCTCCAAGAGGTTGGATGGTAGACAGTGTAGCGGAGGCATGTGAATGTGCGATCTTTGTCTCGGCGACACGATATTCGGGTACCCCTGACACTTTTGGGACTTCTTCGTTGAGAGGTGATCGTGATTTGGAGAGGGAGTGTGGGCGAGAGTGGTGCTCTACCTCTGGGAGGATATCTGCAAGGACATCTCTGAAGGCGATGGTGAATGACTTGTCGATAGACTCGGAGTCCATAGTAATTATGTGGAGTGGGTTTGTCGGTTGGTAGATAAATACTGGTCCAGTGGTACTTATAAGACCTACCTTATATACTTATCAATTCGACTCGCTACGGTTCGTTCGTTTGAATAGGTAAACATCTGCAACAGTTTGAGCGCACATAACGAGGTTCATAGCCCCAGAATATCGCTGTCAAAAACAAGCCATGCAGAGTGCATACTTAGTAATCGGTCTCTTGTCAAAGCGTCCAAAATATCAAAACATGATAACGGACACAGTCACCAGATACTGGCACCATTATGCATTATACAGTCTAATCAGACATGGTGCATAATGCATTTCCTTCTGTAATTAGTACCATACAATAGTAATGCATCAATGCTCCCTTTACCGTGCATTTCTGGCCCGCCCTCCCAGGATAATGCATCACAGCCTCTAATGCCTGGTCCCCTCCCCAATTAATGTATTACAGTCTAATGCATTAAATACTTCTACATACTTGCTCCTTCTTCTCAGTTGATGCATCACGGTCTAATGCATTATTCACATCCATTACTTCTGCTCCCTTCCCAGTTAATGCATTACCTATCGCTTCACTGATGTATTTGCCTCATTGGACCCTCTCCTGGTACGTTTCTGGTCCCCTCCTCAGTTAATGCATTACTCTGGTAATGCATTAAATACTTCCACATACTTGCTCCTTCTTCCCAGTTGATGCATCACGGTTTAATGCATTATTCACGTCCATTACTTCTGCTACCTTCCCAGTTAATGCATTACCTATCGCTTCACTGATGTGCTTCTCCCTTCGCAATCAATGCATTACTACTTCTCTCTTCCCAGTTGATGCATTATCTATCGCTTCACTGATGCGTTTCTCCCCTTCACAATTGATACATTACTCTACCAATGCATAACCATCCATCACCGCCCACTTTCTGGTTAATGCATTACTTATTCTTTCATTTCATGCTTTCACGGGCTATTAATGCATTACAATCAGCATATTATCATCCGCTGCTCCTTGATTACGGCTGATGCATTACAACCAGTATATTACTTATCCGCTGCTCCTTGATCACGGTGAATGCATTACTACTTATTCCTTCGCTGTTGCGGCTCATGCACTATACCAATGCATTACTGGTGCGTTACTTGATCATGGCTAATGCATGACTTGTCCCCGGGCCAGTGGTGCGGGCCGTGCGGCGGCTCATGCATTATTCCACCAATGCATTACCATCCGCCACCATCCAATGTTCATTGAGTCTTGGTTAATGCATTACGTCGCTTGATCCATTATTCATTCTTTTACTTTCTTTTTATTTCAGGGCTGCACGGGGTAATGAATTACTCATTCGTTCGCTATTGCGGCTCGTGGCATTACTCTAGTACCAATGGATTACCATTCGTCACCACCCACTTCCCCGTTAATGCATTAGGTCGGTTAATGGATTACTTATTTGTTCACTGGTGCATGACTCTACTAATGCATTACCATCCGTCACCACCCATCCCTTGGTGCATTAGGTCGGCTAATGCATTACTTATACGTTCACTGGTGTATTGCTCTACTAATGCATTACCATCCGCCGTTGTCCACTTCCTGGTTGATGCATTGGTTGCATCATTACCATCCGTCACCCCCCACTTCCCTGTTAATGCATTACTTATACGTTCACTGGTATATTGCTCAACTAATGCATCACCATCTGCCGCTGTCCTCTTCCTGGTTCATGCATTACTTGCAGTGCCATCCTTCGCCACCCACTGTTAATGCATTAGGTCGGTTAATGCATTACTTATTCGTTCACTGGTACATGACTCTACTAATGCATTACCAGCCGTCACGTCACCCCACCCCGTTAATGCATTACGATTAATGCATGAGTTACTTATTCGTTCACTGGTAGTACATTGTAATGCATTAACATCCACCACTGTCCACTTCCTGGTTGATGCATTACCTGTCCCTTTACTGATGGGTTACGGCTCATGCATTACTAGAAATTATACCAATGCATTTTCAACCGCCGCCACACACTTTCAAGTTAGTGCATTATCCCTTCACTGGTCCATTACGGATCCCTTCTTAGCTAAGTAATACAGCTTTACCAGGGGCTAATACGTTTCATTCCCCCCTCTCTTCCAGGCTAATGCATTACTGCTTCCTCCTGCCCTGATCACACGTGGTCACTAAGTACTTGATGTATCCCTTATGCATTTTGACTAAGTCCTTACTGTACATACTCGCCTCTACGATTGGATCAAATAGACTTTAGAGGAATATAGCTACACATGAGTTCTGCTATCATGAACTGGCGATGATGGTGTCATTGTCTGGCTAGCAGTAATCTGTAGCTGTAATCTGCTCAGCATAGCAGGCACACCGCACCATAGCGAAGCAAAGTTCCTGTGCAAGGCGGCATACAAAGCCGCTTGACCCAATGCATACGCTTTTAAACCTTCGCGACGAATAGACGTGAGCTCCTCCGTATACGAATACTCTGCCTTTGTGATCCACCACTGTTGTCGGTAGGAAAAGTACATCAAAACCCGTCGCATTTCCTCTGTCAGGAGCTCCACCTCCTCTGAAAATCGCATTGCACGAGCGCGGGACTTGCACCACTCTATTCGAAGGGCTTTGGGCAGCGTGCGTGTCAATCAACGCCATGAGTACATAGCATAGACATACCATCACGGAAACTGTCAGAGTCATTGCCATTACCGACGACGCCGCGGGACTTCCAAATCCATGAAATCTTCCGGCGTCCTTCAGAAGTATGTTCATCCTCAGCTTCAGCCATCTCACGGATATCCACAGCCTCCAGTGGCAGAAATTGGTTTCGCCACGTGACTTCCCCAAGCAGTGTTGATAACGAATCTAACGCCTTATAAGCTGCCCTGTATTCATCAGCGGATGCCTGAATCCTCGCTTGAACAGTGTCGATGGCACCTCGCGCTCGTGTGTTGGCATGCTGTCCACGAACAAAACGATCTTTGAACTTCAAAAGATGCGAGCGGATCTGCAGATTGCTTCGGACGGCATCGAGAGCTTCATACGCTTGCGCAATACGGAGTTTCCATTCAATTGTTGCAAGGTCAATGTCAAAAGTGATTTTTGAGCCTATTTGGGACGGAAGCCAGAGAGAAAGGGTATAAGGTTTCAGAGGTGTCTTCCGTGCAGCAGCGGACCGCTCCTCAACATTACGGAGTGACACGACTCTTGGAATATAAAGCTGCTGTAGTTTTGACCAGGCACTGATCTTGCGTTGAAGCGCGTTACTGCGGAGCTGGAGTTTTGTGTGTTGGCGGTCTTGTGAATGTGTCCAGATTTTGGCTGCCTCGGATTTGAGAGCCCTCCTGTATGATCATCAGACAAAGCTAGAATGTATAGAGTAAATGACGGACTGTTCCGCCTCAAGTTCGAGGCCACATGTGATCAGAACACTTGGTGAGACATGGCTGTCTAATGAGGTTTCATCCGTTGTTCCAGCATCACGAGCTTCGGCCTCAGCTAGTTCGCGACGCACTGAGGCTTGTGTGGGGGCTGAGAAGAGAGAAGAAAATGCATTAGTGCATTGACAGTGAGAAATGCATGACTATGCTTACTCTCCACATCGGATACTAAGGGGTTCTTCTGTTTGGGATCCTTCTCCCATGCTTCAATCTGCGCTGTCCAATCAATAAGCAGGTCACGCGGGAGGGATGAATTGAGTTCAACGTGAGCGTTCACATGCTCAGCCATGTCCGTTGTTGCAGATTTGATTTTCCGTAAGAGACTGCGTCCTAGCAATAAATGAATTCAAAACATCAGCAGAATGTAATAAAATGGAAGATTCCTGACCTAAACCAACAACTTTCCTCCAATTATAATCTGCGAAGTGACTGTCGAGCACATCACGCCGGGACCCCGGACCCATCTCCTTTGTACTGGCAGCGATTGGGTTGATTTCGGCCCAACCCCGTTCAGGGGCTTCACCGTCTGTACGCCCTACTCCCACACCATAGCGGAATGAAAATTTGGTACGACACGCAGAGACATGTGCTGACAGATGAAATTTAGGAACAAAGAAGCGAACGTGAACACGCTCATCAAGCAGAAGAAATTCATGGTCGAGGTCATACATCCGCGTCTTGAGGTACACAGACCATTGGCATGCGATGTCGTATGACACTACAAAGTATTCGAGTTCAGAATCGACTATACTTTGGTAGAACAAATAGTCCATGTTGCAGTATCTATTGACCAATACACACAATCAATCATCCGTCAAAATATACTTTAAACTCACCTTTCGCCAACTTGCAGATCTCCCACAGAACAAGGGCGCTTCATATCATGACGCGCGCATTCAATCGTCCCAACTCCACTCGCCGCGTGACCCTGATTGGGCTTGGAGTTGGCTAGATTTACGGCATTATGGCGAGAACAATCCGATTTCTGAGATCAAATGTGAGCATTGTAGCACAAGGTCACACATCGCTCATATACAAACCGGTTCCACTTCATTCTTATGCTTCTCCAGATGTTCTTTGTAAGGCCCCTCCCTCACAAAGTAAGCAAAACCATCACCTAGATCGGGGTCGAGGGCATCACTTGATACGTCTTTTCGCTTCAGTCGAAAGTTTGCGTCAATTGCAATGAAAAGACCATGAAGCCATCTGAGGGTGTGTTCGGAATAAGATAAAGAGGAATTTCTGAGGGGCTGGAACGTACTTCTTGTCCGCTGGGGTGTCCTTCCATCCGTTTGGCATATTCTTATTGGGTTGAGGGCAGGCTGGGCATTCAACAGCGCAAGATCCAAGCTTTGTAGTCTCAATTCCATTCTTCTCATGCCCTCTTGCACCACGCTTCAACATTTTTAGGTACCGCCACTGGCGTATCATTATGAGAAATGCTGGGTAGCGATCCTAAGAAACAAAATGAATTTATACTGCGCTCATCAAAAGAGACATATATTGACTGACCTTTGGCGTATTCAACCCTGTATTGTCTGTTAA
Source organism: Termitomyces sp. K1Aa (assembly GCA_018221735.1). Classification (NCBI taxonomy): domain Eukaryota; kingdom Fungi; phylum Basidiomycota; class Agaricomycetes; order Agaricales; family Lyophyllaceae; genus Termitomyces; species Termitomyces sp. K1Aa. The sequence continues at coordinate 12,094 of JABAJX010019897.1, read as the reverse complement.
GCGAGCCAGCGAGTTATAAAATTCAAAAGCTGAGACTTTAGACTCGTATGACAGTAGCTCGAAGGATTTCAAGGCGTCGAACGTGACGGCAGTCTTCGGATTAATGACTGTTGCCGGAAAGAGACGCGCACGAAGTAGTTGCACTACATGAGACTGACTAGAGGTTCCACATGCACAGAAGTCTATTCCAATAGGATGTATGGCCCGTTGGTCAATGATAATGAAATCGTCGCCTGGACAGGGTTGGGGATTTGGACACGGTTGACCCGGCCGATGCCCGAGCTGGAAACGTAATCCCAGAGATTTGAGATTTGTCTTCTCAAAAAAGGTATTGTTCCAGACCTAGCCCATCACATCTGATGTCAATCTTAGTAATGGTTTCCAGTCAAACAAACGCACTTGCACACGATGACAGGGATGAAGGGCATGTGCCTTGAGGAAACACTCCCTGCATCTCATTGTACGACCAAAACAATCCAAGCATTCGTACTTGGCTTCGCATGCAGGAAGCTGGGAGCAGTCCATACACATGTCAGTGGGTCTATCGCCTCGACCATTGACATTAATCATCTCTTGAAGGTAGACGTCTCGATAAGGTAGCCATGTTTTGAGCGGATCATCCTACACACTTGTGAGCAAACTGTGAAATGCTGTACTTGATTAGCTTACACCAGGTGTTCGTCTTCGTTTAGGTGCCTCCTCATTTTTTTCATCAAGATGCTCAAGATACGCTAGATCATACGCCACTTCTGTGTTGAGGCTGTTGTCGTAAGGGAGTCCCTGCATCCTTGGTGATTCATCTATTGAATTTGATATGGTCTCACTAGAAACCGATACAAAACTTGTTGAGAGTGTTGCAATGCCATCCAAGGACGTGGATGTGTAGCACTGGTGTTCGATCTGTCGCGTGTGACGCCCTATTGGTCGTAGAGAAGGCCGGTATGGTTTGTATTCCAGGAGCTTATACTTTTTAGATTTATGAAATCGAGTCATGATAATCCGTCGGCCGTTGTATGGGAGAAAGAAGCAAAAACGAAAGAATAACGCCTCACGAGTGCATTGCACAATGCGTGATGCATTACAAGCAATAGTTACCTTTTTCAGCGTGATCCTGCTTCGTCTAATACCGCGTCCACCATCAAAATACAGTAATGCATTAACATCTCTTCATCTAGGTTCTAAAGTCAGAGCGTAGTAACACTGTTGGATATATCTATATATACTATATATACAAGTACATCATGATAAGTAAGCATTGCAATTGCATGAGCAATCGTACGACACTGTGAAAGGGCTGGATTCTAACATTTCTCCGAGCCGAGCCTCCGAAATGTTACTTTCTCCGATCCAAGCACCCGGAATGTTTCTTTCGTGGCAATTTTAGTGCAGAGTCAATGTCATGCAAGAATGTACTCACTGTTCACCGCAAAGGATTGGGCGTCCCTTCACTTGGCCTGCCACATCAATGACAGCATTTTCAGTCTGAGTGGCTGGTGCAGCGTCCTCAGCAACCTTCTCGCCATCCGTACGTTTTACAACGTTAGGCGCAGCAAGCTTTTTTCCTAACGGGCGAGGCTTGGGGCGCGGGAGCGTTGCCAAGTGAGCAATGTGATCCCTCTGCCAAGACAAGTTGTAAGTGCGCTTGTTTTGTTAAGAAGTAATCGGCCACTCACTCGGCGCTGTCTGTCTGCCTCAAGGGTGGTATACTCCTCCCATGCATGTGGCATGGTAATGCGTGTCTTGCCAGCTGCAGCCCAGAGAAGGTCTTTACGAAGTTCCTTTGATATCATTTATATTATCAGACTAATTGCATAGTCTGTGGAAACCTCTGCGTACCTTGTTTCTCACGTTCATCACAAAATTCATGTACCCTTGGTCATTGTCGAAGTCAGCAGAGTCAAGTGGCCACCGATCCCAGAAAAGCTTGTACACTCGTTCCAAGAAGTCGGTGCGGTCTGGAGTGTTTGCGACTGTCTGATTCAGGTAGGGTCCCAGGTCATTGATGAATTCCCTTTGGGCAGCTTCCCTGCGAGATGTTTCCGTACTCGGTTTAGACCCCCTGATGGCGGGCATCTTTTCTGAAATGAAAGGTTATCAGTCTCTGTTTCGAAGATTCACACAGATCTGACCTTGATACTTGGAATATTTCGGTTCGAACTATGGATTTCTTGTAGTCAAGGAGGTTTTTTTAAATAATAGGTATTCCTATACTAGTCAGTGGCTGGAACTGTATAGTCAGTCACACGAAGAAGCGCAATTGGTATTCGAGGCTTGGGCTTACCTAGAAGGCAATTTACTTCCTATACCGAGTGATTTGATCGAGTGACCTCGACAGACGTCATCACCGGTAGTCCGGTAACTTCTAGGAAATGATTTGAAAAAATCATAACAAGATAATAAAACATCTAGAGAGCTTCTGACGGTGACCAAAAATGTCTAAAAACTGGTCGGTTCAAACTGACACACTTCTGAAGTAATTTGAAGCTGGAGTGAGTAAAAGTAAGAAATGTCGTGGTGAGAGCTGAATCCCTTGTGAGTTTACAATAGCAAACCCCGTTCTTCATCTTCAACCACATCATGGGTCGACCACGAAAGTACTACACGCCTGAAGAGCTTCGTCAATCGAAGTGTATCAAATCTAAGAAGTGGTATGACAAGTATGGACGGTCAAGGATATCGATAAAAACACATTTGCTCACATTCAGTGCAGAAATAGATCTGTGGCTGCTCGCAAGCAAACCGCGGAAGCTAATGGGAAACCGTCCTTATGTCCCACTTCTAGGTATGTAGCTTCTTTGGTTATATTGCAATGTGTATTTTATGAAGGCAACACCAGTAGCAAGAAGGGTAAAACGGGAGAAGTAAAACAATCGTCATCTCGGTATGTTACATCCTTGGTCCTACTATCATGTCTTGTTCATTGTACTGATCCACTCATTCTACAGGCCATCTGCTCCATCGCAGGCCCCCGTTATAAAGGCCGGGTACTGGAACTACCGAGTAGAACGCATATCTTACAAACTCTATCAATTCATGAGGGAACAGCGCCCACGGCAATTCATTCAAGATTTGTATGACACCTTCCTCCGTGATCGGTCAGAAGATGTCTTCAATCAAGCTCTGACTGAAGCGGAAAAAATATTAACCTCCATTCAACGATACAGTAACGAAATCTTGAATATCTCGGGGATAGGAAAGGACTGGCGGGAAGCGGATGCGGTGTGCAAACAAGTAGATGATGTCATTAGGGGAATAACCGATGTCTATGTACATGTCCTGGAGGGCGTTGAAGACCTGGAGGCCATGCACTCACACAAGAAGTTTATATTTCAGAGTTTTGATTCATAGTTGGTAAAATACACATGATCAGTTGCTTCAAATTAAGTTCACGAAACTCAAATTTGAGTTGGTTAATGGTGAGCGTAACTTAGATCATGGCAGCTGTTCATGAGATGCCAATCAAGCTTGGAGGTTAACTTAGTTCATGGCAGTAATTTACGAGATGTCAACAATGCAAGCATGCAATCAATATATTGGCAACATAGATCAAACATAGCATAAGTAGGTGATATAAATGGGGGGCAACGTGAGGGGGGAAGGGGGTCTATGGTACAAAGTATCTACCAAGCTATATGCAAGAGAATGGGGCTAGGGCATAAAAGTACATTCACCGCGAGCAAAAGCATCATTGAACATTGCCATGGCACGGTCCCGAGCGCCGATGCCTTTTTCGACCATGGTAAAGGTGCAACCCTTAACGCCAGTGACTTGCGGAGATGCAGAACTCCTGAGTGAAATAGATAAACTCTAACTTAGCATACTGAGAATCAATTACATACCATCCGGCATAAACTCCAACACATCGACCGACTGTTACCACATAGTAACGCACATCGCGAGCATCCATGAGGGCATTACCATGAGCGCCGGCTTGGATGGCGGCTGGATCCATGGGTACAGGGTTGGGAGGGAGAGGGTTACCACCAGCAACAGCAGCACCAGCGCCTGCAGGGGTGGGTGCAGGAACAGTTCCTGGGCCCTGAGCAGCAGGAGCTTGAGCTGCGGGAGCCACGGGAGCCTGAGCCGCAGGGGCCGCAACGGGAGCCTGAGCCGCGGGGGCCACAACGGGAGCCTGAGCCGTGGGGGCCACAACGGGAGCCTGAGCCGCAGGGGCCGCAACGGGAGCCTGAGCCGCAGGGGCCGCAACGGGAGCCTGAGCCGCAGGGGCCGCAATGGAAGCCTGAGCCACAGGGGCCACAGGAGCCTGAGCCGTGGGAGCTGCAGGGGGCTGTGACACGGGAGCCTGAGCTGCAGCTGCAGGGGCCTGAACGGCAGGAGCTTGAACCGTGGGAGCCTGAACCACAGGAGTCTGAGTAGCAGGGGCCGAAGCAGCCGGACCCTGAGCTTGGGCGGCCGAAGCAGAAGCCAGAGTAGCGGTAGCTAAATAGATTGATTAATGTCAGAGAAGGCCAATGAAGAAATAAGTACATACCGTTGGAGCCACTTCCGCTTGCATTTGCAGTGCCAGCAGATACTAATAATAGCATAGAGTCAGTCAGTGTTCAAAGGAAGTGCAACAACACGAACGGTTTCTTGCAAAAGATTCTATGTTGCTTGCAAAAGCATCGGCATTGCTCAGATTGATGGGGGCTGAAAAGAATATTTATTGAATAAACTAGCGGTGATACGAGGTACTTATACTCACCTTCAGAAACAGGGAAAGTAAATGTAACAGCTAAAGGTTGAAAAAGGTTAATTTGGATGATGCGAGGCCACCAGCGCCACTCACAAGCACCCATAGTCAGTGCTTGCAGGATCTGAGCCAAGGTAGGGGAGACTGAGATCTCCTCAGCCTCCAATACATTGTTTGTACGAGTCATCTCCAAGTAGCTAGTGCGAGAGTAAGTAGTGGTACGAGTTTGAGCAACAAAATCTGGGAATTTGAGCCGTTTTTGTACTCACCCGCTTGTAATTAGTTGTTATGGTAAGAGAAGCTCGCGGGTGGCTTAAAGACGTGCTTTCATTGGCCGAGGATTGATGAACTATATAGTATTATTTAATCAAAGTTCTCGCCTTGCGTGTGGTCGAGGCCCTGTAGAGTACCTCAGTAGGACAGAACATACTTACGTGTATTTTCCACAAATTAAAAAAAGTAAGTGTCGTTTGCATTCTTCACGATCATGCAAAATGTCAACATAGCTTTAGATGCCGGCCAAGCCCTGGGCATCAACTGATCAACAGGCATTCTTGGAGAGTCGCCTGGAGAGTTACCGGGAACGAATGGCAGATCAAACATACAGCCCTTTCTGGGATAGCCTCTACGAGGACTGGGAAAAAAAGTTTCCTGAGCGCTTAGTGCTCTTTCCTAATCAACCACAATGTGACGTACTAAGCGATGACGAGAGGCAACAGCTTGGCGAGGCTATCAAGGCACGGAAAAAGGTATAGCATCCATTTGTATACTGGGAATCAAGGTTAAACTTACGACAATTTTAGCAACTGATGTCATGGTACCGCTGGCGTACCCAGAAAAAGGCTCGAAAGGCAGAACAGAAGCGATCAAAGCATCTGGAAAAAGTCTTAAGCGGGACTCGCACGCGTCTCCCTCAATTGGTAGAAATATACTCAGATATGTGTTATGAAGAAAAGATTTCGCCGGTGGTCACGGATCGGCTTCCCAAGGGCGCGACAAATACAGAGCGTTTGTTATTGGTCAAGGCAGTAACCAGGGAATTATGGCAGGGTGAATCTCCGGAGATGGTCGAATCTGTTCGCGCTCGTTTTGCGGAGCTGAAACAAAAGAAGGAGGACAAGAAGAACGCACTCAATGAATACCCGACACCGGAACAGATCGCAGAGTACGTGTCACTTGCATGGATTGAACTTGGCGTTACTAAGTCTGGTGGTGACCACAGTAATCTTGATGATTTGCCGTCCTACATGGGTCGTTTCTTGGAGTGGCTTCACATGCAAACCGGATGGAATTTTTCGTGTTTGATGGGTGGACCAGACCCCTCTCTGGCGGGTGAGATACGTGTAGCAAGGTCAGAAAAGCATGGATTATAAATTATTCGAGAGACTGACTTGCCACTGACAGCTGGCATGTTGGAGAGACCCCAGCCGGCAGGGACTTTGCACACTCCTACCCCGGGTTCTCTGCTCATGTGATGAAACCATACGGCGAGTTCTTGGACAAGGCATTTCGTCAGTCATTCTGTCCTGTGAGAGAAATTGGCCCTTAACTTTCCTCTCAGCGGAATCTGTACGTGAAGCGCGTGGCTTGGCAGAGGTCAAGAGTTCGAGTTTGCAGATGGCGAATACTGAGACGGGTACTAAGATTACTGAGAGTCTAAGTACCAAAGCAGAAAATGAGCCGAAGGGAGAGAGACAGTCGAACCCGACAACACAGATGATGGATAAGAGGGTAGCGAAACCTTCTCAGTCTGCTAAATCCCCTCAGCCTCTTACTGGTACGTGATGCATTAATCTCTTATGAGCTTGTATTCAGACTCCCTTTTTTGGTAGCGGTCACAGCGCTGGAAGTCCGGTCACACACGCAGCCGTCCCAGTCCGGTGAGAGATGCATTATACACTCTAATTTCAGCTTGAACTTATATGAGCTTGACATGGACAGAATCTTCAGGGAGTAATGGAAGTTCAGATAGCGGCTCTGATGTCCGCCTCAGTGATGACAAGACGGATGGTCAGTAATATTGTAATTCTGCCTCAGTCACACTGACCTTAGTGAGTCCATAGCCTCCTTCTGGAATGGCTCCGATGGAGAAAGCCTGTTGTCGTCACTCTACTCCATGAATGGCGTACATACAGCTGACAACTATGAGCCACCCAACGACCTGGATTTTGCTGGAGACTATTCCTTTGGTCTCAGGTTCCCTTTTGATGCAGGTTTGGTCCCTCCCATCACCAACTCGGGCAATTCCCTTCATCAGCCGTGGAATCCATTCGACTTGTCGTTCCCAAAACCTTTTCTTGAAGCAACAAATAGCTTGTCATCTGGCTTCAGTCCGTTTTTTATGGGATCTACCGAATCGACGGGCTCCACATCAGATGTTATGCCGACAGCTTTGGTCGCAAGTGTAGCCACACCCACAACCACCAAACCAATAGATCAATTGGCATCCACAAACCAACCTGCCGTATCCATGAACGAACCTCAGGCTCCCCAATCCACTACTGCATCAACCGTGTCCACGATCTCGGACCCTGTTCATACACCAGCGCCGTTATCAGAATCTCAAGTACCGAACACATCACGTAGTGGAAGGACCATCATACCTTCGACACGTGCCGATAAACTCAATGAAATTGGCAATGCTTCGAAGCCTTCAAAAGTTCCCCCGAGTCATATGAAAGAAAACACTGAACCAACGCCTATTCAACGTCCCGATTGGATGGAGGCTGCCCATGGCCATTTTGTGACACGAGAACTCGGTGACGAATGGCGTCAGTGCGTAGCAGCTTGGGAGGAATTTGAGATGATGTTGAAATATCACAACGGCAAGGTAAGTACTTATCTCTTTCTATATTCAATGCGCTTCTTGAACTTATTGAATCAACACTATTAGGGCTTACCTCCTTATCCGGAGCGTCCCGTAGAGTGGAAAAAGTGGACGACAAAGTTCCGCCGCGCCTACAATGAGATTCCTGTGATTGACGATCCGATGGAGTTCGGTTTGGCTACTGTAAAGTGGTGGAAGGGGATCCAACCAGGTGTTCGCCAGGCTACTTTGCATGTTATGCCGGTTGCTGTCTCCGATTGCTCCGCCAGTAATACAGGCCGTGGCTTGGATATTTGGGCGCCGCTGCGCAAAGGTGGCCCAAACGGAATGCTGACAATGATGACTCTGCTTGTTTGGTGGGGGCAGCGTGCCCAATCAGGTACCGATCGTTATCATGATGACTCTTTGCCTCTTTGGAAGGAATGTGTGAGCGACGTTCGAGAGTGCTTGAAATTGCTGAATAGCACTGGCGCCGTCCAGAGTCGCAAACGTGCTGCGCCTGCCGACAGTGTTCACGCGACAAAGGGAAAGCGGTAAGTTCTCAATTTGACCTACCTCTCCAAATTCTAATGCCCACTCAAGTGCCAAAGCGGCTTGATTGTCTCTTCGACGTATGTTTTATTTATTTTCAGATCTTGGTGATTTGTTTGTTTTCCAATTCTCTTGTCTTGTTCGATTCTGGCCTTCTTGTTGATTGACTTAGCTCTCATGAATGGTAGCTATCATCTTCTTGTATCTTGATCGCCTACAATAATAATTGTTTAATGTGTAATTCCGGCGGTTGACATACGAAAGTTTCTGGTTCCCACATTGGTTCGCTCACATACATTACTCTTAGGAGGGGACGCAGAAACTTAGGGTCCAGTAATGTATTAGCCATGATGCATGATGCATTACAGAGGCGGGAATATCGGTGGGCAAAACACATGCTGAGGTCATGCATCACTAATGCATCACACCCTCGAGGCGTAGAGAGTATTGCATTACGAGGCGGAAACGCATAAGGAAGGGTCCAGTAATGCATTAGCCATGATGCATCACGCAGGCGGGAATATTGGTAGGCGGGAACACATGTTGAGTGGTCATGCAATGCATTACACCCTCGAGGCGCAAAGAGTATTATATTGGCAGGCGCACGTTGGGGTCATGCATCACTTATGCATTACACCCTCGAGGCGTAAAGAGTATGTATGGCATTACGAAGCGGAAACGCATCGGGCAAGTATTCAGTAATCATGCATTAGCCATGATGCATGACGCATTACGAGGCGGGAATATTAGCGGGCAGGAATATATGTTGGGCGGTCATGCATCACTAATGCATTAGATCCTCCATGATGCATTATGGAGGCGGGAATATTGATGGGCGGAAACACATGTTGAGGTCATGCATCACTATGTAATGCATTACACCCTCGAGGCGTAAAGAGTATGACATTACGAAGCGGAAACGCATCAACACATGTTGAGTGGTCATGCAATGCATTACACCCTCGAGGCGCAAAGAGTATTATATTGGCAGGCGCACGTTGGGGTCATGCATCACTTATGCATTACACCCTCGAGGCGTAAAGAGTATGTATGGCATTACGAAGCGGAAACGCATCGGGCAAGTATTCAGTAATCATGCATTAGCTATGATGCATGATGCATTACGAGGCGGGAATATTAGCGGGCAGGAATACATGTTGGGGTCATGCATCACTAATGCATCAGAACCTCGAGGCGGGAACGAATGTATTCATAATTAATGCATAACATTCTAGAGCCGAGTAGTTGATGCATTACTAGCTGAGGGGAACACGGGATGCATCAGTGATGCATTATTCGAAGGTATGGGGCTGTCAGTGGTCGGTCAAGAGTAATGCATTAGGATGCGGGAAGGCGTGTATCATTGTATCCATTGTTCATGCATCACTAATGCATCACCATTGGATCCTAGAGACAGGACAAGAAGTATTATGAATTGATAATGCATTACATCTCGAGCCTAGCAAGGGTATTTGATGAGCAATGCATTATACTTACTTACAGGAGAAAATGCATTATGTACCATGTCTAATTAGACGGTATAATGCATCAATATGGCTGTATGGGCTGACACAGTGTATACATAGTAGTAGGTCTCGCTGTTAAAGCGCCCAAGATATCAAAATACAACAAGGTCTCTCACTTGTTGTGTCAAATTACAAGATCTCATCAGAACCAGGAACCTATCAAAACATGATACTTACTTACTTCCTCCCCCGAAGGGCGCCATCGTCTGTCGGGAGATACCGGTCACGGCGTCCAGCTGAGCGTGACGAGTGCGAATCTGGTCTCCACCAAAATTTTTGTCGAAGTCATCGCACACGGACTCACACTCGAGTCACCTTAAGTTTGGGTGATTAGTTCTCTCGTTTATCTCGTTCTTAATTACGACCATATCTTAGATTTCTTTACCCACCCCCGCCCCCCTGTGACCCCGCAACTCAAATCACTATCTCGATTCTCTACAACGGTCCAGTTTCCCCAAGTTAACCCTCCCCCACAAACCTCTACCCACGCAGTGTGACGTCGTCATCAATTCGAGCGCTGTTAACTTCGTTCTGTCTTCTCCATCAGTACAGTAAGTTTCGTGATATTTGTAAGATAGTGAGGTTAGCTCGGCAGTTTCCTGAGTTTCAAGTCTATGCCTCAGGCCTCGCCACGCATTTCATCATTGTCGCCATCAACCACTCCAAGAAAACAAGTTGAAACTTGACCATTCTTCTATGCTTCCTTGATGCTTCCCATCCTTATCTCAGAATATTGAATGGCACTTTGACATGTTGTACGCAGTCTAACTGAATGTTCGCAAAATTTCTTGTTGCTGCATATCGGCCCGTTCAACTTCCATGGTTCTTTTCTGACCGTAATTCAACACATCCGTCTCATGATTGTCTCCCGTGATGAATCTGCGGTAAAACTTCTGCGCTGGTGCTGCTTCTATTTCACCGGCACCTTGCCCACGGCATACATATATAATCCATGGGAGTTGTCTTAAGACGAGCACAATCATGTTGTTTCGGTAGGTATCGAGCACACTAACTGCTTCCTTCAAAAGTATACTGATACAGATTTCTAGAGAGCTTGCTGCCAGTGGTCTGGCATTGTGGGGAATTGTGATAGTTCAAGCCGCAACTACCGTCATCCCTTCCACGTCGTTCTCTTCGTACTCAGTATTTGAGACCTATTGGGCATATCTTTATCCATGGGGCTCTGACCACAATGGAAGTGCGTCTCAACTTGAGTCTTCAACGCTGGACCATATTGCTTACTATTGTGTCAGGTGCTCGCATGGTTGGCAGCTCGACGGATCATAGCCACATTGTTGTTGCTTCGAACACCTTGAGCCTCGTCGCCACACCTACTTCCAATCCTGTCCCGCCCACAAGCGCTTCCAACCCTCATCCGGCTATTCACTATGCAAGGTTGCCTATTTACTGCAAGATGAAGTTCATCCTATAGCTCATAAGCAACTTTTTAGTGGAGCAATCCACGCTAAATCTCAAATTACCGTGACATCAGCCGACTCATACACCATATCTGGTGAATTTAGTGCTCCAACTACCAGGGGTACCTGGCCTGCATTTTGGTAACTCACCCACATCAAAAAACACTGCTTGACTGATCTCGTCATTTTTTGTTAGGTTGACTGTCAGTCATTGACAAACTTGTACTTATTCAAAGCGGTACACTGACACAGGTCCCAGGCTGTGAACGGTTGGCCTCCTGAGACTGATATAGGAGAATGGAAGGGCACAGCAGATAACTGGTTCAACACCTTCAACACGTCATCCATTGTTCGATCTGATCTCGTTAGCTGGCCGACGGATTTGTCGTTCCACTCCCTCAAGGCTGTTCTTACGGCTGAAAGTAACAACGTCGATGTAAGGATTGACCTTTACATGGATAATACGTTAAGAGCGACCCAATATGGGGCGGGATTTGTTGGGAAACCTCTTTGGTTGTAAGTCTACCTCCCCACTTACAATGAGTACAGGCATCTGACTAAGGACCTGCAGAATCGTGAATTTACAGGTATTGTATATAGTTTTTGGATTCCTGCCGCTCATGACCTTCGCCACAGATGGAAGGGTCATCTGGGTCACCTGGTCCGACAGGTACAACGACATACAAGGCTCGTAATTTGGTCATGACCAGGACTGGTTCTTGAATCAATGATATCCTTTTGTTGTTCATCTTCATTCCTGCTCAAACATTCCGAATACTCTATAAATATGAAACGTTTTGAATGTGTGAACGAATCACTGCTACCAGCACATTCTGTGTACTGTTTTCTAATCCGAGCCATATCATATCATTTGGCATCTTTGAATCTTGAACACTTTCCGTGTTACCCGCCATCCTCGGTGGCTTTTCTGTTTTTTACCGTCACTCTCATGTGGAACTCGATCATGACTTGACATGATTTTTCCTCCTTAGGCCTGTGTATCCTATCAAGTCTGAACCAGGCCTTCACTGACAACATCCATCTCTCGGCTTATGATTTCGACGGTTGTTGTGGTTGTACTGTGAGAAAGAGCTCCCAT